>JAYMFT010243191.1:0-11017 GCA_038088735.1 Panulirus argus
CTATATTTCAATTAGGGCCCGGCCTTGATGTGGACTTTTGTCCGTGACTGGAGCCTTCAACATTAAAAAAAAAAAAAGGTAGAATTGTTGAAAGATGAAGATGGTACTTGGGATGGATGGTTGTAGATGCAGGAGCTCCAACCATAACTTGTTAATATCTTGCTGGAAGATGATAAACTGCAGAAATTACCAGGTGATGGTCATAATGAAGACATTAAGTTGCAGTCATATTGGAATGAAAGTTACTTGTAACAGTGATAGGAATAAAGGATGTTAGAGAATTAGCTTATGACCAACATGACATGCAGTGAGTGAACAAAGTCATTAGTCTAGTTGAAAAACGGACTCAGCATCTGGTGGAGAGGCAATATGTCCCCAATTTGCTATTGATTTTAGTGAAAGAAATAACAGCTGTATCATCTGGGAAATGTGTTAAGAATATCCTTGTTTTATTAATTTGAATGAAAGAAAACATCAGTGGTCATGTGGGAAATGGTGAAGAATTGCCTTGTATTAATTGAGCAACTACTCTCTCAAATGCTCATAGGACTCTGCTTAGGGTATTGTTTTTTCATCTCTTAAAACCCACAATTCTTTCAGGACCTTGGGATGACAAATCAAGCCGGATTCTTATTCAGCTTTTGAGAGAATACCCTGAGGCATATTTTATTTTGGGCAAAAATTGTAAGAGAACAGAGGCCTGGGAGCTGATACGTTACAAACTTGTTGAGGCTGGCTACCAGTTTACAGTGTTACAGGTAAGATTTAGAAAAATTGATGATTGCCTTTATAGATTTTGTAGAGATTACATGTCAGCTTTTATCTCTTTGGTTGCATCTGAGATTATTGTACAGAGTAAGATGAAAATATAAGCTTAACAGTCATCTTTAGCAGTCTTTCAGAGCATTCAGACTTATCATACCTTACTTTCCTGCCCCCATATCCTCTTTTATGGTACTTCTGTAGTGCTCAGGTTGTTTTGTGTGTGTGCATATCTGGGTAAGTGCTGGATGGCTAAGTGGATATTTAGCATCTTTAGTGTGGAAGTTGCATTCTAGTTATGAGGAGTCTTTTGATGTTACTGATCCTCTCTCCACATAAGTCAGACAACCAGTGTTAATTGGCCTCCATTGTCGTTGTAATTTAAATCCATCATCATCTCACAACACCAGCAAATAATACAATAATGTTGCATATAATGGATAGGCAGTCAAGTCTTGTACTACTAGTATGTGAAGAAATGTATGTAATATTTGACTGATAGATAGTGTTGTATTCTCTAACAGATCCGCATGCGATGGCGTGAATTATGCAAGAGGTACCGGAATGTTGTCAACCACAATGAACTTCGTGAGAACAAAAGAACCTGCCAGTATTTTGATGAACTAAATGACTTGTTTGGTATGTATAGAAATTTTAAGGCAAAGATGGAGATATTAGGTAATAGAACTACTGATTTGCATTATAGTAATTTAATTGATGGCTCACTTATCACCATGAAAATTTATTTGTAATAAATGGGGAAAAGATGTAGCTAAAAGTGTCCTGAATGTGATGACATATTACATAAGACCATTAAAGAACTGAAAACCTAGATAACCTTGTGTGAAATACCTCTTCATCATAGAACATGGTATTTTGTTATGAGCCTGATGGGGCTAATACCTCCTGGGCCAAATACCAGCCATACAATGGGATTGTGATCATATGGTCACACTTGGCCACTTGCCACACTGGCTCAGTCAGTGTTTACAGTGCTTAAGGGAACTTTTAGACATCCTTTTCTTATTGTTGATCAGTGATAAATCACTTATACAATAGAATATGATTCTGTGCCAGCCATCTCAGGATTTGGTTCACCATGTAGTGCAACCAAAGGGCATAGGAATGTGGAAGAGTGGAGAAAAATGAAGGCCCAAAAGTTATGGACAAGTCCACAAACACACAAAAATGTGGGGAGGCAAGGAAATGAACTTATAACATTAAGCATTTTACAGTGACTATTCATGGTGTTACAGTTTCCATTTGTAAAGATGCTTTCCTTAGTATCCACAGCTGAAGCAGAAATTGTGTGGATACTGCTTGTTTTAAGAAGAGGTCTTTTGATAGTTCTTCTTTTCCTGATAACAGAGGTGAGGCAGGTAAAAACCAAAAGTAAAATCTTTACTAAATTCAGTGAAGTTTCTAGTGCTAAAACTATGAATTCTTAGTGTTTAATTGCAAATTTTCAAATCAATAAGTGTTTTGAAGTGATTGCCATAAGATATATGAAATCTTGAGTTTCTAGAGGCCTAAATCAAAAGAGTAGATTTTGATAGCATTCCATATCATTCAGTGTATATTAGAAACTATTGGTAAATGTTCAAGTATGTGCAAAATACTTTGAGCATGGTCAATGATCTGAAAAATGGTGATTATCAAATTCAATTTCAGCTTACTGGACTTATCCTCAGAAGTAATTATTTGAGCAATGACTGTGATTGACTGTCAGAAGGCACCTTGGTGGTGATGTATGTAGCTAGCATTGTTGATTACTGATCCACTGGCCTGGGTTCAATCCCCAGCTCCTACTTTTATTATCAACAGTAGTTTCCTCTCAGTACTGGAATCTCAATTTGCATGAAATCTCCATCTTCCATTACTGATCCACATTTTCGTCACTTCTCAGCTTTCAAAATTCAAATGTGAAAAGGATTTTTTTCAGGGCAGATATAGCATATTGAATTGTAATAATTCTAAACCTTGCTTGTTCCTGCTTCTCTTTCTAAAATTCCTTGTGAATATCCTTTAATGGCTGTATGGTTCCACCATTCATTGCAATAAGCATACTGGATATTTGCTTAATATTTCATCTATCATAGAAACCTCTGACTGCAGAAACTTTTAAGTCATCATTTAAGAAACTGGGAGTGTTTTTCAGATGCTGATTTTTTTTCCTATCCAATTTACATAGGACTGATTTGTCTGTACGGAACAGAGCTCTCCTGTCTAAGGCAGCTGTAACTCCACATACTTATTGGAGCTGACTTTAAAACAGTCTAAATTATCAGCTCTCCAGATATTAATTTGATGTTTACTCTTGAGAGCTGCTTTTTGCATACTTTTGCCATCAAGTAGGCCACTGCATTAACAATTACTGCACAGCTGTTAGCAACATAAGGGTGGGCCTTTATGATGTCAAATGCTTTCCATATACTTTAAAATTTCTGAACTCTAACTTTTCATGTCATTCATAATACCTATTACCTGTTCCTTTTTAAGAAGGCATACTTTTCACATTTTTTTAAGGCTTGACTTTGATGAATCCTTCTTTCAGAAAAGAAAAACCTGTTTAGGGGACTATATAAAGAACTTTTATGTGTAAAATTAATTCTTCAGTGAAAATCAGTGCAATGTTCAAGAAAGTGTTGACAGCTACAATAGACTTTAAAAAGTTTTCCATGACTGAGACCGAGAGAGTGAGGAATGATGAATAGTTATAAGACAGAAAAAGGAATGATTAATAAAGTAAATTAGAACTTTTGGTGAAAAATGAGCTGGGAAGGAGCAGTCTGGGAAATTAAATGAGATATATGGAAGAATACAGCATAAAAGTAATATTATTGCAGAGAAGCATGTGCTTTTATTTATCAAGAGTAGTTATGACATGGTCACTTTGGGAAAGGTGAAGATTACTTAAGAGATGATTTTACTCAAATGCTTTTATTTCTTTTGTAAAGGAATATGGGATTCTCAGGCTACACAGCTCCTAATTCAACAGTTTGGAGCAAATTCTGCCAAACGACTGGGTCAGAATGGAGGTACACGCATGAGGTACAAGGCATGGGAACAGGTGCGGGAGTCTCTTTCAAAGCATGGATATAAGTAAGTATTAATTCAGTTCTGATTTTGCTTTTAGTGGGTGGAAATGATGTAAATGGAAATGGGGAAAAACTTGTTAAGTGTTGAGAGAGGAATGATGATTAGTAATACATGGTTTGAAAGAGATGCATGAACAATTGGGTTAATGGGATTGGGGGATAAAAGGGATTTATTGGGTCATTTGCTGATTGAGTCAAGCAGAGATGAGGTTGTCTTATATGAACATGCTGAGAAGAAATGTAAGTGGAATGTCTGGTGATTTCTTGGTGTAGGCAAGTGTGAAGTGTGAAAGTTTGGGTTGGGTTTAGAACGAAAGAAAAGAAATAACATGTGTGAAGGAAGAGATGAAAGTGAGCTAGTTTGGAAAAGAGGCATGTGCAGGGAAGTCAAGAGAGAGTGATTAAATAAAGTAAAAGTAAATGAAACTTAGGGGAGTGGAAGAGTAGAAGGTATTTAGGGAAGCATTGCTTAAAAGTGTGGAAGTGTATTACAAGTGGAAGGTGAGATGTGGATGTATGAGAAAGGGTAGAGGACAATGGAATGGGTAAGTTGTAGTGATAGAGAGAAAAGGTAGGTGTTTGGACAGTACCTGCAAGGGAGTGCAAACAGTTGGGAAGAGTACAACAGAAAGTGGCAGGAGGTCAAGATATACGTATTGTAACTGAAAATGAGGGCAGGTAAGGGACAGAATTAAAGAATATCAGTGAATTTCAGAGATTGAGAAGCTTATTTGGAAGGAGGTGAATGACTTTAGATCAAGAGAATGTATGGGAACAGTAGTGAAGAGATTAGATGGGGAAATGGTAGCAAGCAAAAAGGAAGTAAGGTAGAGAGATGCTGAGTATTTTGTGTTAGACAACAAGGAGACTTTGTTCCTTTCAGCATACTGAATGTAAATTAAAGATTACATGCAAGTCGAGAGGCCTCATACTCTTAAGCTGCCTCATGTAAATTGGAGTATAGTTAGAGACAGTAAACAGATAATAGTATATGTCATAATAGATATGCCAGAATGATAACTATTTTTTTTCCTCATCTTATCAGATACACAGCAGATCAGGTTTATGGTCGATGGAGTGCATTGGTAACATTATATCGGAGAATGATTGAACACAACTCTGATGCGAACAATGAATTGATGACTGTTGCATATCAAGATGCTATAGAATCTGTTTACAAATATGTTCCAGAAAGGAAAACAAAGTTAGCCAAGATCCGGGAAAAACATGGCCAGTCATCAAAAATATTTAAGAGTGAGTATTAAAATTTTTTTTTCTCTTATTGTTTTTGTATATTTTTGGCTGGTAATATGAATGGAAATCTCATTACTAATTTGAAATGAAAATTAATTCCCTGACGTAAAAGAAATTCACTGGTTCACAGAAAAGTGGACTCTGCCAGTTGAACGAATTTTACTCAGGGGCTACAAAGAGAACATTGAACTCTTTATCGAAAATGGGAACAAGAAAGAGATTTGGGAGCAGATTGTAAAGGTAGGAGAAAGTTTCAGATTGCTTTGATGCTACAAGCTTTTGCATTCTGGGCAGGGTAGCCGATGATACAGTGGTGTTTTAACATTGCCTCTTTGGTTACCATAGCTCATGGAGACAGAAAAGATTGTTATGAAGATAGATAAGTTTGTCTCAGACATGTTAAAAGATTATATATATATATATATATATATATATATATATATATATATATGGTGTATTATATCACCCTTAACATCTTAAGACTTTCGAAAGTGAAGTAATCAGAATAGTTTAAGCTAGAAGTATTGTTTAAGAAATTGAAGTAACGAATGCATGGAAGATGTTGTTATGAATATTTTTCTGTAGAGATAATATGATTGCAAAAGTTGGTAAAGACTTTTTTTGACAGTAGGTAACCTTCAAATTTTGTTTCCCAATGTAAGATTATAAAATGCACATAAGAGAAAAGGATATAGGTAAGTTATAGGGTTGAAGTTGAAGTGAAAATTGTCTGGTGGAGGGATGATGGCCTTAGAGCTGGGTAATGAGCCTTGTGACACAAGTTCAGTAATTAAATTGTTACTGATTATGAAAGAACTTGTCAAAGCAAAGGATATGTATAAAAAAGTGAGGTAATAATGTATATGGCCATGGTATAGTGTTGAAGTTAAGATATGATTTATGCAGAAGGGGCAGTGAGGGGGTCGGAGAGGAAGGGTGCATGGGGAATATAAGGGGGTGAGCTTCATTATACAAATTCACTCAGTTATGTTTATCATCATCTATGGTTACTGAATACATATTTATCAATATTTTGGGGGCATATCCAAAGGGGAGGCAAATGGGTTAGCCCCCCCCAGCTATTCAGCATACAATAAGCATGATTATTGTGTGACCTTCACCAGCTCAAGATTGGGCCCTTTTCATACCTGCTTCTTTCCCTATATTTCAGTCTGCCAGAGGCAGAGCTACTCCATCAAAAGGCAGCTACTTCAAGGCCATTCAGGCAGTGTTTTCCTCAGTACTGCCCCTTGCCATTTGAAGATCATCTTCAGATATAATTTTTTTGGGAAAGTTTGACATACAAACATATCTAATGTTTAAGGGGTCATGGATAGATTTGCAAATGTAACACTCCTGCCAAGGATAAAGTTTAAGACAGCCTCTCCTACTTGTATAACCATGCTGAGCATATCTTACAGCTTTTTTGTTTTAATGTTAGCTCCATTACAGTTTTGCTCATTTTGTCTACCTCTATTTCTCTCTGACATTTTTAGCACAACACACTAGATTCTTCAGTGTGTTCTTTAAATCTACCTCTAATACTTTTTTGTAAATCTTGTGGTCACTAGCAATGTCTGCTAGCTTCTTTTAAACCTTGTCTTCCAAATTATATACTTGAAGAAGCTTGTTAGATTTATTGATAAAGTGAGAGCTATCAGGTGTAAGGTACTTAATTCTTCCATGGTATCATCATTTTCACTTAAAAAAAATCAAAATCAAAGTCTTCCTTCACTGTCTCATTTACCCTTTTCATCCTCATATCTACTCACAGGTTGTTGAATTGTCCTTAGATACATTAAGACTGGCAGCTTATAGAAACCGGCTTACCTTCATTGCATCTGTTCTACCTGTTCTGGCCTAGGGAACCTTCCTTGCTATTCTTAATGTGCCCCATAAATGTTTGAAGTATTGGTGTAACAGCCATATTCAACTTTTTTAATATGCTTTTTGCAGATGGTTGATGACAAAGTCTAAGGTTGCAAGGTAGTACTAATCAGATGTTTTTTTTTTTCGTGTTATTTTCCTCTTTTTACTGTTTCACTAAACCCAGAAATTGCCTCCCATTATACTGACCTCATAATAAGAGTATGGCTTGTTTATGGTTTACAAAAAAGATTTTATGGTGAATTTCCAAACCAGAAAATATAGCAGCTGATGCTCAGTGGCTCTTATATACATCATACATGGTAACTGTTAGCTTGAAATCCATGACTAACATCACTTTCTTACCCTTAGCTATACGATAAGTCTTTCTACTCTTATGACATTAATTAATGAGTTTTTATTCTTTCTCAATCACAAACAGCCTCATTAGGACTTGGTGGCCTGTTGCTGTTCGAATGTAGTTGCATTAATTTATATGAGATTTGTTCTTACATAATTTTCAGTGATCTGTAAGCTTTTCAAGGACCCCATGAGCATTTTTCTCTTCTCCCGTTGGCAAATTATCTACTTTCCTCCTAAACTAATGTTGAAATTTGTGGAGTGCTGCTGTTGTTGACTGTAGCCTGCCTTCTGGTGATGTGTGTGTATTCATTTACCTTTATATGATTACAGCAGTTGAAGAGTATGGAGAGAGAGTATTACACTTGTTCCCCCCCCCCATTTGTGTGTGTGAAATTATATATATATATCACTGTGAAATACATTAGAGTTATTAAATGAATAATTGTATCATTGAATACAGTTACTGGAAGCAGAAGGAGGTTACCATACCACCACAGAGAAAGTGAAAACACGTTTCTGTGAGTTATCTAAGCAGTATGAAGCCATGCTGCATCATAATTCCCAGCCCGGCACCCTTTACCGTGAATCCAGGCACCATGAGATCTTGGCTGATGTAAGTTTTGTATTGGGTTTAATTTTTGTTTCTTTTTGTTATGAAATTGTAAGTTATGATGATAAAGCACAATTTCCTTCTCGGTCACTCCATTGTTGATGAAGCAACATTCTGTAATTCCTTTAATAGTAGTGTCCTTCAGTGTTCTGACCAAGTGTCTATGCCTTTTATTCTGATCCTGAGTACCTCTTCAGTCTTATGCCGGTGAATCCGAGTTGCATTCTTGGACTGATTTTTTTCATACCTTATTCATTCTTCTGCTGTCACCAGTCTAAAACTGCCCCTTTCCATCTGACATGATGTTGCTTTACTTTCATTTCTCTGAGTTTTGTACCAGCTGCTGATTTTGTGAGCTGTCTGAATGTTTCCTGGCTCCTATGACCTGGACCAATGGCATGTATATATAGGCTTCTATTTCCCATAGCTCCTGCTTGGAGACCGACTACATGATGTTTGGCCATAGTGATACGTCTTTTCTTAGCATAGCCAGGCTATTAAATTCTCTTTCTTCCTATCATCATCATGAGATAAGCTTCCATTGTCATGGGATAAGTGGATCAGATTATTAGTTGCAAAGTTCCAGTGTGAGAGGATAAATGTGCCTTTGATGTGTGGGCTGTATTCCTTCTTCCCTGTCCCCAAGGATATATTTGTATACTTTATTGTTTTTCTCAGTTGTCTTTTCCACTATAGCAAATGAAGAACAGCCTCATTTGTGCTTATGCACATTATATATGCATGCAATAAATATATTTTGGTTAGATTTAATGAGACAGTAGATTACTGAAAGGTGCTCAGATTTAGATGTTTGACTGTTTTGTACAGTTTTGTGCATGAAAAGTAGCATATACAAAAACTAGAATTAAGGATGATTTTCACTCTTTGTTAACAGCCATCTCCTTAAGCTGAATTTCATATATGTTCATTGATGACATTTGATCATATATTCTTTTAAGGACAGTATAATCATTTGGTTGCAGTACTGTGTGCAGTATTAAATGCAATTAGCATCCAAAGTGATTTTTCTGTAATCTCAACAGGTACTTGCCAATTTTTTTTATTGAGGGAATGTGCATAATGTCACTGTTCAAAATAAAGAGAAAAGATAGAATTATGGTTTTAAAAAATTTCTGTACAGTATGAAGGGTATTATATATTTTACAGATCTACAACCATCATAACTGCTGGCCCCATGATGGCTCGACTATGAAGTCTGATAATTTCAGCTCGCTAAGAATGCGACAAAGTAGGTATCAAATATTCACTTACTTATTTGATTTGATTTTTCTGATGTATTTTCTCCGTAACAGGTATAAACTGCAAGTATGGAAGAATTTGGGGAGCTTATGTTTTCCATGTTAAGAAGTTGCTTTTTATACCAACAGTGACCTTTACAAATGTAATTCCCTCTTGTTTGAATAAACATTTCCAAATGCTACTTATATGATGTTTGTCATTTTACAGAGTTCTCCACCTGCCCCATTTTACCCACCAATCCAATCAGATGGCAAATGACCATTGCATAAAGTTTTTGTTAATTTCTCATAGTCCCCCACAATAATAACATCAGAAGGAAGCAACACAAATATTTAAGTATATTTCTTGATGCATAGATACTGACTGAACTTGTAAAGAGAATTTTAGCGGGTGCATTGATGAATTCAAGATATAATTTTATTACTCCATTGCATCAGTTGCTTTTTTTATCTGTCATTCTTGAATATTTTCTGACTGCATTGATAATAGTGAATCTAAAAGGGCTACATAGTGGCCTAGGTAAAATCTAGTAGTTATTGGCCTTATCAGTTGAAATCTTATGTTTCATACAGTATTTTTAGCTTATGAGAGTTTGCTATCTCATTTGAGATCTTTATTACATATTAAGGAATACAGAGGAAGTCAAGCAGCAACAAACCATTAGGTCTGTACATGGTTGTATGTGATAATGGAAGAGATCAGAAACTATTACATTAGTGTGGTAAGAGTGGAAAGACATACACAGAGAAAACCTGTTAACTTTTTATGCACCTAAGAAATGCAAATAATGTCAGGCATGGATTTGAAGCAAAATATTCATATATTTTACTCCTATGGTACTACTTTCAACTACTCTAATTGGTTAATCCTTCCATATGTTGACAGTTCTGTTGAAGAAAAAGTACTCACCACATTTAAGGTAAAACATTTGCCCATGAATCTGTATCCAATACTACCAACAAAATCAATGATTATATCCTTAAGTTGCATTTTAGTTTAAGATCATCGAAGCCTTTAATGATTTTGAATACTTGTATTAGATCATCCCATAACCTCTTCTCTTCTGTGGTAAATGAATTTGGGTTATTCATTTGGGTCTTGTACGATTTGCTTTCAGTCTGTGAATTGTCTTGGTAGCTTGCTTCTGTATCTTTCTATTATGTTTATCTTTTCTTAAGTAGGGTGACCAAAACTGAACTCAGTATTCAAGATGGGGCTACCAGTGAATTGTAAAGTGGGGATACTTTCCCACACTTGAATTCAAAACCTCACTTGTAAATCCTAGAATTATGTTTGCCTTTTTAACTGCCTTACTGAATTGCTTGCTTAGCTTTTGGTTACCAGAACTACTGGAAAAGGGCTTTCGTCAATTAGATATTGGTATGAAGTCTCCCACTGAGATCAAATAATGTTCATTAAGTGCCTGAGGATTGGTGGAATGTTTGTATAGTGCCATTGTACAAAGGCAAAGGGGATAAAGGTGAGTGTTCAAACTGCAGAGGTATTAGTTTGTTGAGTATTCCTGGAAAACCGTATGGAAGGGTATTGATTGAGAGGGTGAAGGCATGTACAGAGAATCAGATTGGGGAGGAGCAGTGTGTTTTTAAAAGTGGTAGAGGATGTGTGGATCAGGTGTTTACTTTGAAGAAAGTATGTGAGAAATACTAAGAATAACAGAAGGATTTGTGTGTGGCACTTATGGATGTGGAGAAGGCATGTGATAGGGGTGATAGAGATGCTTTGTGGAAGGTCTTAAGAATATATGGTGTGGGAGGTAAGCTGCTAGAAGCAGTGAGAAGTTTTT
>JAYMFT010243202.1:0-11017 GCA_038088735.1 Panulirus argus
TGTGCATGTATGTATATATGTGTGTATGTGGGGGGATGGGTCTTTCTTCGTCTGTTTCCTGGCACTACCTCACTGACGCAGGAAACAGCGATCAAGTATAACAATAATAATACAATAATAATAATAATAATAATAATAATAATAATAAAAATGTTTCATTAATCTTAACTGTTTTTGCCTTTGTGAGGTACTGTCAAACTACTATTACTACTAATACTACTCTCACTACTACTACAACTGTTACATTTACCACTGTTACCAGTCATACTGCACCTTCAGCTGCTGTACTATCACTCTTTTTACTATGAATCTTCCTCTTCCTATTACTGCTACTACTATCACTGCTACTTCAATCACTGCTACCAATACTACTACCACCACAAAAGACACAAAGAGATGCAATGAATGATCTGTTTAAAGTTGGAGGTTTTTCATATGAACATACCAAGAATGTAATTACTTATCATTTACAATGGACCAATTTTGAATGAGGGGATGAAAATGTGGACAGAGCTATAGTCTCGTGCTAAATCAATTCTACGGGTAAAGTAAACAATTAAGAAATACTACATTGATGTGAACACTTCTAGATATAAGTCAAGGATGCTTGAGTCTTTGGAACTTTAAACTGCTTAAACATCTTGAATCTTATTCCCTTTTTCAAATCACTGATACAGCTCTTTTGGTGCAGGGTTTGATGCTAATCTCTCATATGTGACCTACCCTTTGGTTCTCCTCTCCCTCCTTGGTGAATCGTTTGTAATGGCCCTGAAAATTTTACAGCATTTAACTGCGTATGGTGTACAAATCTTTGCTAAAAATCAAACTTCCTTTCTTTGAATTTTGTGCTTCTCTCTTGTTTTCTAATGCACTGCTTTCTTTCAAAGTTGTTCCAGAGCAGCAGTCATTGATGAAATGAGGTCTTCCTCTTACCCTATCAACATGGTATTATTCAGAGTTGTCTCTTACCCTACCAACAGTGGTATTATCCAGGGTTCTATCATATCACCTACTCACTTTTCCAGGGTTCTATCATATCACCTACTCACTTTTCCCTCTCTATTAATGATTCTTCAATCTCTAACCCTATCCTCTCTTTTAGAGATGATTCCACACTACATACTTGAACTCAATTTCCCTCTACCATTTACTCTAATACCTGATTCTTTCTCAGTTTTTTCTCATATTCATTTATAGATTATACTTTTCTTGATATCAAATCAACCATACAATAACACAAACATGTTGGGCATAACCATATCTTCCACTCTATCAAGAGAGCCCCATAAAATGAACATTTCAAAATCTCTTTCCCAAAATTTGGGGGTATTGTACTGATGTTGTGCTTATTATTCTTGCAAGGAGCCATTCCATTCTTACAAGGGTCTCATCTGTCTCAGTATGGAACGTTACATATCTAAGAAGGTTTTTCTTCCCTCTCTCTCTTTGCCAGATAGGAATCAAAAGCTTTCCTTCAAACATTCCCTGCTATTACATCTCTTCAACCACTCCATTCTATCTGCTGTAATGCTGCCTCTCACTCAATATCTTACAGTCATTATTTTGGCTACTGCTCTCATGAGGTGTCTGCACCTATCCTTGTCGATATCCTTGTTCATATAATGAATGACATGGAATAGGCAAAAGATATCTAGCTGCAGCTTCCCATGGTGTTTGTGTAGAGATGGTGAAAATGTGGAATTCTCTTTTGTTTCTTGTCTTTCCTTAATTCTACAGCCTTTCAACTTTATAGAGATAGGTCTACAAACACTTGAGATTAATCCTTGCTCCACTTATTTTTATACTCATTTTTCTTACCTCTTAATTGAGATGGACATGCCTGGAGCACACATTTGCCCATGCCATCTTAAAAAAGAGAAAAACTAAATCCTGATATGTTATTTTTGGATGGACTACACCTGAACAAACTGGAAGCTGTGCATTTTGGTAGGCTCTTTAGTGAGTCTACATGAGAATTTTGGTTAAAAAACAGCCTGTGTGGAGCAGGCTTATCCTTTTCTGTTAGTACCTTTTGAAACAAGTTTCAGTCAAATATCAGAATAAATTATGCTAATGCATCGTATATGTAACAAAATTTCATAGTTAGAGAAGATTGCATTGGAAGAAAATTGATACAATTGGTATTTTTGAATCTTGATTATAAATCATTAGTAAAGATTTCCCTGTTGAACATATAATTCCAGGGTACACTCTATCAAATAGTCATAGGGGAAAAAAGTAGGCATTGGTGTCTTGCCCTATGCCTAAACTCATTTTGATTGTGTGCTGAAAAATGTTGCAAATATTGATAATAGTGACTGCATTTTAGCTGAAAGATAAGCTTTGTAAGAAAATAACAGTGGGACTAGGTTTATAGGACCTCTGCAAAGACATCAGAGGTAGATGAAGACTACAATCAGTTAGCAAAAATTCATAATGAACACGATTTGATCATAATAGGAAATTTCAACATGCCAGTATCTAAGTGGGAAGGAATCCCTGTCCAGCAGATATGTGTATGAGCTCTACCTAAATTTTCTTTTCTTTTTTTTTTTAATAGTGCCATAATACAATTAGTTGAGAATCCTTGTTAAAATGAGAACATAATAGATTTAGTTCTAGAAACAAATGAGGATCTTGTTAATAAAGCTATAGCTATAAAAAAGTTTGGTACAAGTGTTCATCAACAAATTTTGTTTTAAATAACTCTCAATACTGCATGTAATGCTAGTCAACATGAAAGTTGCAAACTTTCAAAAAAAATACCAGCAACAAGACTTGCATATTTAACTGATCTTTGCATTGCTCTTGAAAGGCAAATCTGGGATGATATCGTCAATGAAAACAATATGGACTTGGATAGGAAACCCTTTAGTAAAATTTTCAAAGCACTGGAGGCAACATCACTATGAATAGCAGACAATCATTTTCCCAAACAAAGCCGAAAACATAAGAAACTTAATAGAGACCAATATCCAACATGATAGGAGTAAATTACATAAATTTGCATACAGAAACTAAGAGACTTATAGGAAAAAGGATACATCAGTATGACATGTATATTGCTGATAATGGCAAAAGAAATCCTAAGAAGTTTTATGTTATGCTAGAAGCAAGAGAGTCATTACTCAGTTAGTTGGTACATTACTTAGCAAAAATGGTGATTTGGTTCATGACAATGAAGTCATGGCACAGATCTAGATTAACTTTTTTTGCATCTTTATTTACAACTGAAGACACGTCCTAAATCCAGATCCATTATCCAGCATATTGTCTTCAAAACTGAAGATGTATCAGTACTAAATGGAATGAGAGTGAATAAAATGGCAGGCTCAGATAAATATTTTCAAAGTAGAGAGTGATGTAAAATGTCATAGCTAAGTCCTTAACTGCTCTTTTCAGTAAGTCACTTGTTATGAAGAGAGTTCCTGAAGAGTGGAGGTCTGCCAGTGTAACATCAATACTAAAAAAAGGTAATGAATCACTACATGGAAATTATTATCCAAATAGCTAAAGTCTATAGTCGGCAAACTTATGGAAACCATCATTCAATATAAAACTGTAATCCATCTAGAGGACCACCAATCAATAAATGACTCTAAGCATGGCTTTTTATACAATTCCTTGTCTGACAAATTGGCAAGATTTCTTTTCTGACAAAATCAACTTGTATGATGAAAGTAAACTGGTTGATGTCATTTACTTAAATTTTCAAAAAACATTCAATAAAGATCTGCATCAAAGCTTACAGGCAAACATCAAGTCACATAGTACAAATGCAGTTGGATTTCAATACTCAGGAAATTGGTTGACCAGACATAAACAAAAAGTAGTGATTAACAGTCAAGCCTGATAATGGTTCAGTCTTGGGACAGGTTCTCTTTCTCATATATATTAATGAAACTGATAATGAACTGCAATTGTTTTAAATATTGAGATTTGCAGATGATACTAAGCCAGGAAATATATCTACAACAGAAATTGAATGTCAGTGGCTTCAAACTCCTGCAGACAATCTGAAATACTAGGCTAACAAGAATCTCTATATCAATTAATGCAAAGTTTTACATACTGGTAGTAAAAAAAGAGAAGGCAAGCTACAATATGAATTCTGTTGAACTAATAAAGGTAGAGGAGGAAATGGACTTAGGTGTAATAATCTCTGATGACCTAAGCCAAATAAGCAGTGCACATAAGCAGTGAAAAGGGTGAGCAAATCTTCAGAACCATAGGTACAGTTTTCAAATTTAAGTCTAGGGATATTATTCTCACTCTTTACAATTCAGTGGTTGATCTCCACCTTGAATATTGTGTTCAATTTTGGTCATCCAAGCTGAACAAAGAAATATACAGAACACATAACCATGATGATTTCAAGACTGAAAAACAAATCCCAAGAGAGCCAAATAAAAATAAAATTCATTTTACTTAGAAAAGTGGTTAAGAGGTGATATATTACAGACATTCAAAATTATTAAATTATCGGATAATTTCAATCAAACAAGCTACTTAAGGATAGATTCATCAAATTTCACTCATAGTAATGGATGCAAACTTGTGATCAAATGTTTTACACTAAATGAGCCAAAGTACTTTTCCTCAATACGGTTGTCAACATATGGAATGATTTACCAACTAGAGTAGTTAAAAGTAGTACCATATATATATTTAACAACAGACTTGATAAATATTTCATTTCAAATCCATTACTGACATTATCTATGCATCCTTAATTACATGAAAATTTACAAGTTTTTCCCTTTGAAATACCTGCATGTCTTTCTACATCAAGCATACTGCTCCACGAGTTTCAGATCTCTTCCACTATCACAAACAGCCTTATAAAGATCCAGTGGTCTGTTGCTGTTTGAATTACTTTGTATTTCCTTGTAATGTAACTGATTTACCCTAAGTATATAGGTAATGAGTCAAAAAGACAAACAGATAGTAAATAGATAAGTATATAGAGAGATAAATAGATGGACAGACAGAAATGATAAATGCGGGCATGGAAGGAGGAGTGATATGGACGAAAATGAATGAAAATTATCAGGGAAGATGGAAAGAAGAATGTGCAATTATTCTATTACCAAGAGTATGGGAAGGTGTTACATAGCATGGATGGAATGGATCAAGAATAGTGTGGGTGAAAGCAAAGGCTGAAACTGTGAAGTATGCATGGGTATGTGTTATATACGCCTGTGAATATGAAGACTGTACAAGGTAAGGATGAGATGAAGTTTTTCTGGAGAAATTTGAATGACTGTATAATTGGTTTTGAGATGGAGGGAAACATGGTTGTAATGGGTAACATGAATGTGAAGAGGGAATGTGATGAAATTGGCACAAAAGGAGGTAAATGGGGAGTGCCTGGAGTAAATTAGAATGAAAGTCATCTCGTGCATATCTGTGCTGAGAGGAGTCTGTTCCTTGCGAACACCTTTTTTCAGCACAAGATGAGCCATAGGTATACACCGATGAGAAAAGATGGAAGAGAAGAGTAAAAGGGTTTGATTGACTATGTGGCAGTGGATGTAAGAGTAGATATGTTAATGTGAGAAGTAAGGAAGGGGAGTTGCTGAATCAAAAGGAGGAAGTGAAAGGATGATGGAAAGAGTCTTTTGAAGTACTGATGAATGTTTGAGAAGGTTAGGCAGCATTTGTTACATGCATGGTTATGGAGGATGGAAGGAAGAGGATACAAGTGCATGAGCCTATAGCAAGAAGGGAGGTAAAAAGGGATGATAATGAGGTAGGAAAGGCACCTGAAATGCTGAAGTATGGAGGAGAAAGAGTGATAAAATAGATGCATTAGATATGTAATTTAGCATGGAAACAGAAGGTTGTGCTTGAGGACTGGGTGAAAGCTATAATTGTTCCATTATCCAAATGAAAAGGGGAATAAATCAGTTAAGTATACCAGGAAAAGTGATTATTGATAGAGTGATGGAAGTGACTAAATGTAGAATAAGTGAGGAGCAAGGGGGCTTTTCGAAAGGTAGGGGTTGCGTAGATCAGAATTTTGTGGTTATAATGACTGTGGAAAAGTATCTAGCAAAAGGTAAGAAGTGGTATGCAGTTTTTATGAATCTGGAGAAAGCATATGACACAGTTGAATGGAATGCTTTATGAGATGTGTTAAGGATATATGGGGTAGGGAGATACTGTTGCATGGTATGAAACCCTTCTATATTCTAGCATATGCATGTGTAAGAGAGGATGGAGATTTGGGCAAAAGTTTCAGTATACATGTGGGTGAAACAGGGCTGTGTGATGTCACCATGGCTTTTTAACACGAATATGATGAACTGATGAAAGAGATGAAAGCAAAACTAAGAAAAGCAGGAGCAGAGATGGAGTTTAGTGATGAGATATGGTGGCTAGTGACAAGCCTGTCTGTAGATGATACTGTGTTGTTTGCTGAGTGAATAGGAGTTGCAGAAGGTTGTATCATGATGTGTGCAAGCATAGGTGATTGAAGGTAAATGTGAGCAAAAGTAATGGTGTTTAAAAGGAAACAGAGTGAAAGTAAAGATTTTGCAAAACCCTATAAACCCTATAGAGAGAAGGAAGAAAGTGTACCAAACTCTGTTATAGATATTGGAGGAGAAAGGCTGAAGGAAGAGAGAGAATTTAAGAATTTAGGATCTATCTTTGGTAAGTTTGGTGATATGGAAAGAGAGATAGAGGAAGGAGCAGTACAGGGGAGAAGAGTCATTGAGTCACTTAATAGAATAAGGAAGGGTAGAGGTGTAAGTATGGAAGTGAAGATAGAATTAAGGGAAAGCATAGTCCTTCTGAACCTGACTTCTGCAGCTGAAACATGGATACAGAATGAATCACAGAGGTCAGGAACCCAGGCTGTGGAAAGAGCTATTTGAGAGAAGCATTAGGTATGACTATATGAAATGAAGAAAGAAATAAGGTGGTTTATGAGAGATTTGATTTGGCAGGGAATGTATTAGGAATAAATTGTGGAGTGGGAAAGTGAAAGAAATGTAATACTTTGAGGTGGTTTGGGCATGTGGAAAGAATGCACAATGGTGATTTTACAAGAAGAGTGTATGATAGTACAATTAAATGGGTTGGTGTGAGAGGAAGACCACCTGGGACATGGAGAAATAGACTGGAAGAGTACTGGAGTGAGAGAAATTGTGGAAGAATACATGGGATGGTGCATGCAAGAGAGGCATGTTAGGGCACAAGGATAGGTGGAAACTCTTTTGCTGTTGCCACCCTCTAGTTGGAAGTTTCCATAGGAAATGGGCATCACAGATAAATAGAGAAAGATATACAGATATATAATTAGACAGGTAAATATAAAAATAAGATAAACAGACAGACATGGACATGTAGGTCCCAAATCTGTTGGCAGAGCTCCATATTAGCTTCCACTTACAGAGACATATATCTGCTGGCAAACATGAGAATAACTTTCACATATATGGATAAGAAAATATTTAGCAAACTAGGCTATGCTTCTCAAGTTTGGTCACTGCATCTGCCAAAGCACCAATGAACAAACAGAGAAAGTCCAGAGGAGGGCAACAATAATGGAACCAAAATTATGAGAGCTGACCTACAGGAAAAGGCAGAGGCTTTAAATTTGCCCAACTTAGAGGAGAATAGAGAGGAAGATGACCTGATCATAACCTTCAAGTTTTTAAAACAGAATGATGATGAAAATCATTGGTTTTCAACCTTTTTTGCAGATGGTACCCTCATGTCAAGTATCATATTTTGTGGCATCCCTTACACTTTTTTCTTTTTTTTTAACACTGGAGGCTCATCACGGATAAAAGTCCACATCAAGGCTGGGCCTTAGAGGGACAAAGAAGAGGAAAAGTATTTACAAATTTTGGAGGAAGTGAAAAACATGTATTTTAAAATGTGGCAGGCATAGTTACTGGGAAAGACATGAGAAGGTAGAGAGTTCCAAAGCTTTGAGATGTAGGGAAAGAAATAGCTATCAAAATGGCCCACCCTTGAGTTGCCAATGGCCACACAGTAATCATGTGATGCAGCAGCATGCAGAGTATTAGCATGTCTAGCTAGTGGAGGGGGGGATACAAGCAGCCAGCTCTCGGAAGCAAAAATCAAAGTAATACCTATAGAAGAGAGAAGGTGAACCATCATTGTGGCACAGGGCAAGAGGATCAAGTTTTGAAGTTAACCTGTGAGAGTTTATAAGTTGGACCACTTTTGACTCAACTGTCAAATAAGCATGCAAAGCAAGAATCACTCCAGATGTGAGAGCAGCACTCCGTACAAGGATGAATCAGTCCTCTGTATAAACAGAGCAACTGTTCAGAAGAAAGGAAATTTTGACATCTAAACAGAACTCCTAGTTTCTTGAAGGCACGCTAAGCTATTTCTGCAATGTGGGGTTTCCAAGAAAGAGTGGATGTTACAGTAATACCAAGTATGTTTATTAAGTCAAGAGGTGGTTATTACAGAACTGTCAAAGGAGAAATGAGAGTTGTGAGGAGTTTTCAAGAGAGAGATGGTTAGAAACTGGGTCTTGGAGATATTAAATTTAACTAGATTTTGTATACTCCATTGATACATCCTGTTCAAATCTGAGTTTATAGAGAAAGGTGAGTCAAAATGAGATGCAGATCAAGTGAGAGAAAAAGGAGCAGAACTGAAAAATGTGGATGAATGCAGTTCTAAGTCGTCAGCATATGAGCGCATTTGATTACCTGTGGGGAAGAGAAAATTGTTGACAAGGAGAAAAAGTGTAGGGGACAGGATTGAACCTTGAGGGACACTGCTGTTGATAGAAAAAGTGGGGTAGGCTGATTCATCAACAACCACAGATAGATCAGCCAGAGAGGAAGCTAGATATGAAGGAGCAATGTGAAGGAAGGAAGTCAAATGAGAGGAGCTTTGAGATGAGACCCTGATGCTACACCCTGTCAAAAGCTTTGGATATGTCAAGGGCAACTACACAAAACTCCCTCAAATCTTTCAGGATGATGACCAGACATTAGTATGATAGAAAAGAATACCCCCGTTGGATCTTGCCTTATGGAGGCCATACTTGTGATCAGAGAGAAGACTGTGAGATTCAAGGTGTCTCAGGATATGGGAGATGAGGAGGGATTCACAGACTTTCGAAATGGTAGATGTCAAAGCAATAGGATGATAGTTAGGTGGGTTAGATTGGTCATCCTTCTTAGGGAAGGGATGTATCAATGCATGCTTCTAAGAAAAAGAAAAGGTTTTGGTTTCTAAACAGAAATGGCACACAAGCAAGCACATGTGCAAGTTAAGAGGCACATTCTTTCATTATATGGGAGTTAGAGGAGTAATTATGAGTAATAAAATGCCTTGTGACCTCTCACAGAGAAGTAAACATATCAGCTGATGAAAATCAGTCATGTGCTGAAAAAAATAAGCTGTAAAGCAGATACTAATATATTTTTCACACTTTATGTATAGGACTATTGTATTAATTGGTATCACATTCTATATATACAAGAATACAAGAATGAATTGTTAATCATAAAAAAATTAAATAATTTATGATGGTAAAACAATCTGGGCAGGGCAAAAGAGTTAACACATTTGCAGCACCCTGGTTGAAAAACACTGATGTAGTCAAGGAACAATTCTTTGAGCAATATAGGGATAGAGCAACCAGAGGACACAACATGAAATTAAGCAGGAATCTTCTTAAAAAGGATTCAAAGAAATACTTTTATAGTATATGAGTGGTGGATGAATGGAATAAGAAATCTGAGAACATGGTTAAAGCAGACAGTACACATAAATTTTAAAAGACTGTATGATTGAAGAGAATGTTAAAAAAATGGTGCCCCATGAGTGTAAAACTCCCTCTGCATACAGTACAATGTATCAATACCATAAAAATTCATTTTTGGTCAAGATATTTAACTGCAGAAAGCTCCATGTGAAAAAGAAAAGTATACAAGATAAATGTGGAAGATTAATGGTGGGGGGGATGAAGTTCACAAGAGGAGAGACAGTATTTTGAGGAACTAATAGGAATGATGATATGTGGATACTGGTCTGGTGGGACTAAAGGTTGGAAGAATACACAACAGATATCACAAAGAACAAACCAATACAAAGGGGATGACAAGAGTTATGATGTAAAAATGTTAAGGCTGGAAAAGTCAGGTCAGATATCACTAAGGACAAGCAAATACAAAAGGGGGTTACTAGAAGTATGATGTAACAGAAAAGGTTAAGAATGTGAAAGAGGCATGAATAGGGTGGCACCTACTAACCTACCTACACGTATCTACAATGAGGTTTTGCCAAAATGGCAAGGGTAGCAACTAAGTCTCACCACATGTCTGCTAAATTATGCAGTTTCTCAAAAAACTATCTAATCAAAAGTCATCACTGACTTCAGCCATGAATCCAACATTCTTTTAAATGTTTCTGTGGTCACTTCAAGAATGTTTCTTAAGTCTCCAGATATCACAATAAACAATGTCCCAGGCTTCTGTGTATGACACTTGAAAATTTCACTTGATATATTCTAGGTTATGCTCCCAAGAATTATTCATGACTTGAAAATTCTGTATCTACCTTGATAAGCTTTTAGATTTAAGACTTTATCCTTCATGTCTTCTATTTGCTGACATGCATATATTATGCATCACTTTCTTCTTTCTAGACTGTAAAATTCCAGTTCTTTCTATTTCTCATGGTGATCCATATGCTTCAGACTTCAGTTTTACTCGCAAAGTGTTTTAGTATTCTTTCCACTTTGTTTAATTCCAACTGTTTAACTAGTGATCATATAACACAACAGTATTCTATTTTGCTTCTTATTTACACATTAAACATTTTCATTACCTTTCTTTGCTCAGTGGCAGTGCCATAACCAATGAGGTTTGGAGCTGCTGCTACAGCGATATGGGCTCAAAATTGGGAAATGTTCTTAATGTTTTTTTTAAATGTTTTTTTTCTTGGAAACCCCACATTATGGGAATAGCTAAGGCTGCCTCTAAGAAGCTGGGTGTACTGTTTAGATGTCGTA
>JAYMFT010243213.1:0-11017 GCA_038088735.1 Panulirus argus
TGTGTGTGTGTGTGTGTGTGTGTGTGTGTGTGTGTAATTTGTAAATATCCACCGTTCATTTTCCATACACCGTCATCCAATGATATTCATTTTTTGTTGGTGTTTCCGGCTACCAGCATGACAGTCTGGTGTAGTGTCCAGGGATAGCGACCCTTCGCGCTACCACCCACGCGAAACAAGCCCCCGTTAACGATAGCAGCCGCCCCTACCGCTCTTATTGGCTTGCCCGAGAGCTGATGACGTCAGTGGCGGGCTATCTGGAGGGGGGGGGGGCTTTTGGGGAGGAGTTGATGAGGAGGAAGATCGCCGTAGAGGAGGATCCCATCCCCTGGAGTCCTGGCGAATCTCCAAGCGGCATCATAAGCCACACTAGGAGTTAGCACAGAGTCTTGCCTGTATACAAAAGCTCCATTGTTTTACATACATATATAACATTAACCATAAGGAGCCGGAGCCAAAATAGCTCGCTCGAGTATCGTTATGTGAGGCGGGGAGACACGTCGGCCTGGATGTAAGTAAACCACACATGAAACAGGTCAGGGGACTGGGATACTTAGGATGTCGTGAGGTGCTTAGTTGTTGCTGTAAGGCTGGGTTTGATGAGGTATGTTGGGGAGGTAAAGTCTGATACCGTAGGGAACTTGAGGAAGGCGGGGTTTGGCGAGAAGCCCTTAGGTGGCTGTGGAGGGCTGGGGGCTGACCAGGTGCAGATGTAGACCGAGAGGTGGATGAGGCATGAGCTTGGTGACGTTTGCAGAGTAGTGCTGTGTCGCTGTCATTAACGTTCTCACCTCACACACTACTCACGTCGGCCCAGATTCGTCATAATGATGAGGTGAAATATAACCTGGTATTTGTGACGGGATGTAGGTCGTGATGGTCTCTTAAGGAACGTGGGTCGTGATGGTTAAGAGAGGGCCGTGAGTCCTGATGGTCTCATGAGGGAGGAAGGAGGTCGTGGTCTTGGCCTCGTGAGAGAGGAAGGGGCCATTGATGGTCTTGTGAGGGATGTAGGTCGTGATGGCCTCGTGAGGGGAAGGGGGGGGGTCATGATA
Source organism: Panulirus argus (assembly GCA_038088735.1). Classification (NCBI taxonomy): domain Eukaryota; kingdom Metazoa; phylum Arthropoda; class Malacostraca; order Decapoda; family Palinuridae; genus Panulirus; species Panulirus argus. The sequence goes on from JAYMFT010243213.1 coordinate 1,056, forward strand.
GGCTTGTGAGGGAGGGAGGGAGAGGTCATGTTGGTCTCTTCAGGGAGGTAGGTTGTGATGGTCTCATGAGAGGCAGGGATCACGATGGTCTAGCGTGGAAGGGGAGAGGTCATGAGGGTTTCGTGAGGGAAGGAGGGAGGTAGGAGTAACGATGGTCTTATGAGGGAGGGAGGGGGTCATGAGGGTCTCGTCAGGGAGGTAGGGTGTGACGGCCTCGTCAGGGAGAGAGGGGGTCATGACGGCTTCCTTCAGGGAGGGCGGGAGTCGAGATTGTCTCGTAAGCTATGGAGAGACTTATGATGGTGTCGTGAACCGCGTCTCTCTTTTTTTCAAATCTCTTTCCTAACTTGTGTTCCCGAAGAAAATCTTTTCCTTTGTGTAGTTTCCCCCTGTCATATATATCCTCCACGACTCTGGTTTCCTTGATGTTCTTCGTATGTCCTCATAGAGCAATGATTCAAACTCAAGCATTGCATAACCAATATTCTTCCTAGTTGGTGTACCATACTTGATGATATCATTTCCCGTGCTGCTGTGTGATAGATAAGATCTGGTAATGATGTTGCGTCAGTCCCTCTAATTTCGAGTGTGTCGCTTTACGTGTCGATACAGAAAATGCTCCTGGGTGCACTTTAAGGACTCGTGTCGCCGTGGCTTCCTGTTTCTGTGGGAGTCTCAGCTCTCATGGCTTGTCTCTTTATTAATGAACTCATTCGTCATTACAGTTCTATCGTCTCTGTGAAGTGCACCTTTCCCTCTCTTTCCCGAGTACTGTCTCGGTTGTTTCTTCATTGCAGATCTCGTCTGTTGCTCTGGTTCGTTCAGATTCTGTTGAGGACTGTAAATCATCCACGCCTTTACGCAAGTCTTTCCAACCATCTTCCCCTGCCATTATGTATTGATAACGTGGGCAGTCCATCAGTATTTCCTTAGAAATGGTATAGTCCAAAATTAGAAGCGCCAATCCCCAGCCTTTGTCTCCTGTTTCCACCCTTGGTAATTTGTTCCCTGGATAGATTAGGTCAGAGCTTATCCTTTTAGTAGATTTTTCTCTCCATTCATTCACGCAAAAACAGATCCGTGTTCTGAAATTCAGTCCTTGAACTACCACCCCATCCACATTCGTACACATTATTTTCGGTCTAACGTTAGCCTCACTGAAAATTCTTGACTTCTTGACCTACAGAGTCTGTTTTGATCTTGACCTGATAGGTCTGTATTGACCTTGACCTGAATGGTCTGTATTGATCTTGGCCTGAGAAGTCTGTATTGATTTTGACCTGACGGGTCTGAATTGATCTAGACCTGATGGGTTTGTATTGATCTTGACCTGACGAGTCTGTATTGATCTTGACCTGAAGGGTCTGAATTGATATTGACCTGATAACTCTGTATTGATCTTGACCTGGCGGGTTTGAATTGATCTTGACCTGAACGGTCTGTATTGATCTTGACCTGACGAGTCTGAACTGATCTTGACTTGACGAGTCTGTATTGATCTTGACCTGACGAGTCGTATTGATTTTGACCTGACGAATCTCTATTGATCTTGGCCTCTAGCATACTATATTGATGTCTTCCATCTTTTCCCTTCTGACTATATTAGTGTTCTCACTGGACACTTTGATGTTCTTCCCTCGGCCTGTTATCTGTGTGTGTGTGTGTGTGTGCGTGTGTATGTGTGTCTGTCTGTCTGTCTGTCTGTCTGTCTGTCTGTCTGTCTGTGTCTGTGTGTGTGTCTGTGTCTGTGTCTGTGTCTGTGTGTGTGTCTGTGTGTCTGTATGTGTGTGTGTGTGTGTGTGTGTGTGTCTGTGTGTGTCTGTGTGTGTCTGTGTGTGTCTGTGTGAGTGTGTCTGTGTGTGCGTGTGTCTGTGTCTGTGTCTGTGTCTGTGTGTGTGTCACAAAATACTGTTTCAGTTCCTCCTGACTTAAGGGAATGTGTTGCCGGCATTAGGGAGGCCAGTTCAGTTTACCGGTGATGGGCATCATTGCTGGTCTGACGTTGACGAATTACTGTACAGTCTATCGCTGCCTCCACACAACAGCACCATCCATCATGGACCGTAGATAAAGTGCTGTTCCTGCTACCGCTGCTGTTCCTACTGCTGCAGCTCCTGCTGTTGCTGGTGATGTTAGTGTTCCAACTGCTTTCTTCCCGCTGCAGTTATTGTTACTGCTGCATCAGCTATTGCTGCTGCTAATGCTCCTGCTACTAAAGCTGTTGTTCCTGCTTTTGTTTTAACAGCCTCTGTTTACTGAGTGTGTAACGTGGGTGGAGAGATAATCACTGATCCCCTCTGTGGTGAATACTTTGGCTGTGGCTTAGGAAACGTAATGACAGTGATGGTCCAGAGTTACTTTACTGGCGACTGTCTTAACCAATTTAATGGCTTGATATACGAGAGATATAGGACTTCCGTCTCTGCTTTGACGTGAGAGGTTATACTCTGTTGCATTCTGGTGAAAGCAATATAATTTTTTTCGTCTATACTGAGGCAAGAGATCATGTACTAGTATGTAATATGACGAAGTAACAATATATTGATTTATACAGAGGGTGTACAAATAGTTTATTGATTTATATAACGAGTGTAAACATAGTTCATTAATTCATATAGTAGTGTAGAGATAGTTTGTTAATTCATGTAGTGGGCGTAGATAAAGTTTACTGACGTATATTGTACATGTAGAGTTAGTGTATTGATTCATGTAGTGAGTGTAGAAATAGTTTATTGATCTTTGGTGTGGCTATATGAATCGTGTATTGCCCTTTAATGAGGCAAAATGATAACTATTTGCTCTCTAGTTAAGCAAGAGAGATAATATATTATCCGTAGTGAGACAAGGAAGATTTCTTCCCAGTCCACTGTACTGACGGAGAGATACTTTATTACGGTGGGTATAGATAAGTCTTTTTGCTCTGATCGCTAAAGATTGCATATCTGTGTATATGCCTGCTTGTTCATATATTTGTAGCTGGTTCGCCTTATAATCCATTCACGACTGCTGTATGATATCTAGTACACACATTTTAATGGCCTATGTTAAAGCCATGATATTTTTTTTTCTCTATATGGTAAGGCATCTCAGCTGTGAGCACGTAAAAAGCGATAGGCTCACTGAAAAGTTATCGTTGGAAAAAGGCTATCCTCGGCAAAATGTTATCTTAGCGAAAAGCCTCTACGGCAAAACGCTAATCTTGGTCCAAACGCCTTTGTGGGTCAATAATCTGGTTTTCTAATAATGAAAAAGTTACAATAGATATGATAAGAACTTTGACATGTCAAAGAAATGGATTTTTTTAGCATATATCTGTAATACTCTCTAATATTTTCCTATCACAGTCAACATTTAACACTGACGGACGTGTGAATATCATTAACTATTCATTTATAGGTATATCTAAGGCGTTTCCTGATAACACTTATTCGCTGTATTAAACTCACTAAATTTCATTGTGTGGAAGGTCAGCTATGTTCTAGCATTACTGTTAACCTGTCCCCAAGAATATATCATCAACCTGACCCCTGGTATACAGCATTAATCTGCCCCCTGGTTTAAAACATTAATCTGACCCCTGGTATATAATATCAATCTGTCTCATTGTTTATGATAATAACGTGGCTTCTGGTGATACTATTACCTTGTCGCCCGGTTATATCATCAACCAATAACTTTTCAGAGACGTGGTTCTTGGATATTCAGAAATGGATTAATCAAGAGAGCGAGAGAGTTTACCTGCACCTAACCAGAAATTTAGAGTCAGTATTCGTCAGACCGAAGACATGTGATTCGCGTAATCCTGCTTTAATCACACACTGTTGCTCGACTTGAGAGAAGCTCATTCCAGATTGACTTAGCCAAGGGATTAGGTTGATATAGTTAATTTACAGTCGATCACATCCCATCCGATAAGCCTGAGTTACTTTTCCGTCGTGCAGTTTATGGTGTGTTCTGATATTGGCTTACGATTATTGAAACAATGTACTGAGGTTAAATATGTTGGTGGAGACGATGGTACAGGGATGTAGTAAAAGTTGGTGGAGACGATATTACGTGTAGTGAATGTTGGTGGGGATGATGGTACAGGGATGTTGTGAACGTTGGTGGAGATGATGGTACAGTGATATGGTTCATGGACAATGTCATCTGATGTTATAAGTCTGTTCATAGACAGGATGGTCTGCTAAGGCTAGGATATAATCTCTCTCTCTCTCTCTCTCTCTCTCTCTCTCTCTCTCTCTCTCTCTCTCTTTTTCTTTCGCCATTTCTGACGGCAAGCAATAGGCTATTTCATGTGGACCAGCCAGCCGTCAAAAAACAGTAGAGCTCACTCCTTATTACCTGGCCACGACCTTTGTCTTTCATACATACATAACTTGTATATGTATGTGATGTGCATGTGATAACGTATGTGATGTATGGAGGTACCACTGGAGCTGAGTATCTAGTGGTTAAGTTATGTATTCAGGTGTTGGCAGTGTGAGGGGCCATGTTTTGTAAATTGTGTTGGAGCGTCCTCGACCTATATATTCCTGGTCCTTTCATCCACAGGTCTTGGGAGCTGCCAAGTTTCCTGATGATATACGACTAGAGATATGGCCCCTGGGAAGCCATTTATGGACCATAAACTTGGAAATTACGCGGCTTACGGAGAAAGGCTTCACCTAGTGTTGCTCCGAGAGAGTCTGAACGATCTTCGTGATGTTGGAACTCATTATTTCTTATCCACGGAGGATATATGGACGTAAACTCCTCCAGTCTATCATATCACCCTCTTCTTGGTTTACGCCTGGCACAGGCTAGTCCTTCCAGTCTACTATATCACTCTCTTTTTGGTTTACCTCTGGCGCCAGCTCAGTCTTAGCTGAATCTCTTGAGGAACGCAAGTTAATGATAGGATACACAGCTCTGAACTGGGTAGAGCTGGACCTGCTTAGCTCAGATAAACATAAAGAAAAAGCAAATCTCCGGCAAAGGTGAGGCGACAGAAAATGGGGCAGCATCACCCGGTGCTTGTATCACTCTTGTCCTATTCACCATGACCTCTGTTGTATTTCATCAGGTTAACTGGACAAATTATACAATCAGGTGAATCATCAGTTCACAGAAAAACTTATACCATTAGATAAATCATAAGTTATATGAACAACTTATACGATCAGATAAATTCCTCAAAGCAAACTAGATTTAGAATACTGTTACAAGGCATTGTAGATGTCCCTGTGTAAGCAATTGCCAGTTTTTAATGACTTGTATTGCACTGTAAGGGATGGCTAGTTTTACACTCGTGGGGACCCTTCTCTTGGACTATCATGAATTTTTTTCACTCTTTCCTATAACGAGTCTGTATTCAAGAAAATAATCAGTCAGAATATTCCCTTCATCCAACACTATTAAACTATGAAAGTATTTCCTTTAAATCGTTTCTGACAAGTTTCTTACTTCGTGTCTTGTTACGGTCTCTGACTGTTCTATTCTTACATCATTTCAAAGGATTATTTCACTGTCGCATCATCATATTAGTTTAGAAAGTTGACGACTTTGGCCAAGTCACTCCTTACTCTTCTCTCATCCTTGGTGTCGATCATAAAGCCTCTAACTTTTCCATGTAATTCAGATCTCTTGATTCTGGTACTATTACCGTACTCTAGACTTAAGATTTGTTGAACATTTCCCTACGAATGCACTTAGAGGCGATTCAGATATTTGCCAGAAGAGAGTTTGTCTCCTTTCCAGTTCTCTAAAACTGAAACTCCGTCGACAGGTGTCGACTCCAAAGTCCCTCTCATACACAGATTCCTGCAATTTATCTTCAGCTTGATGGTATATGTATTGAGGTCTTCTCTCAAGTTTTCCACCCTCATTACTTTAAGTTTATTCGGACTGAATTTCATCGACCACGTATCAGACCAGCTTTGAGATGGGTCAGACCTCTTTGTAAGCTGATGCAATCCTCATCATTCTACGCCTTCGTCACGATGTTAAGGATCATCCGCAAACATATTCAGGAAGGAGCCTAGCCCTGCTGGCGAACCATTTACATGGATCAAGAAGAGCAATGGTCCCAGGACAGAGCCCTGAGGCACGCAACTGGTAACCCCAGTCCTTTAGCACAAGTTTTCTCTGATATATGTCCTCTGCTCCCATCCACTGACTTAATTTTCTAGCTAGCCATCGAATGTGTCTTCCCCTTACTCCCATGTCTTTACCAAACACCTGTGTCACCCGCTATTAAGTAGTCTAGAAACACACAATCGACCAACCCCTCTCGATTGTTCAAACCAGAACTCACTCCCATAAAAGTCTAAAATTTTTGTATTGCATGACTTCCATAGTCGCTCTCACTTAGGTCATTTCTCTTTCCAGCTACTCATCCATTTGCCTCCAGGTTATCTTCTGGAGTGTTTAAGTGGTCTGTATTTCAGCACAATTTTCCGATCTCCTCATTCGAAGACAAGCATGACATTTATCGCATTCCACTCCCTTGGTATTACACTCTCCTCCAGTGACATATTCGCCAATATCTTAAGTGGCATTTCGAGTGTACCTGCACACTTTTTCAGCACGTATGTAGAGGCTTCATGACCACCATGAGATCTATCTGACTAAAGCCCCAGTGATAGTCTGCTTATATCAGTTCTAGCAATTGCAGTGCCTTCCAAGACCTATTCACTATTCCCTGTCACTGATGTCGAAGTTACAGCGCCCTCCACTTTGAATACATTTAAGAATTTGTCGTTATGCTCTTTGCATTTTTCTCCATCATCGTCTATAACTTCCCTCTGAATCCAGTAGTTCAATTAGCTGATCTCGAACTGACAGTTAAGTAATTTCTGATGGATTTATGAAAAGGTTTTGGATTATCGTCTGTCTTGTCCACAATATTCTTATCATGGCTTTTCTGCTCTTCCTTCTCTCTATTGCTGTCCTCATTCTTCGCTCTCTTATGCTTTTCAAATGGTGATTGGCTGTACTTCCCCAAGTTGTTGGCTAACTCCAACAGTTTCTCAGCCTCTATATCTTTTTCTTTTCTTTTTATCTCTTTGATATCACCATGTTCACCCACAAACATTGACACTATATACACTGCCATCTTTGGAACCTTCCAACATCCAAACCATATACTTCCCTGTTTGATATCTCTGTGACGGTGTATATATTTATTCCTTTGTGTAACATCTGTAACTACTTCACTATATCTCTCTCTGTTTCGATGTTCACCAGGTCTCTCATTCTCTGCACCAGTCATTACCCACTGTTTCTGTTCCAAGGCACTAGAATTAGCTTCGGTTCTGTCTTCTGTTTTCAGCAGCCTATAAGACCTGAGTTATGGTCATCTCATATTGTGATCTGCTTCAGGGACATCCTGAGAAAATAGTCCAAACCTTATTCTGTAAGGCTTTTCACTAAATATACATATATATATATATATATATATATATATATATATATATATATAAAGAGAGAATAGTCTCGTCGAAGATTTTCTTACTCCAAAGTACATCCTTTCCCTGCATCTGATTACAGAGCAACCTCGATGCTGCAGAAACCGCATGAAGGGGTACTGGGGTTGCGTGATAGACAGATAGATAGATAGATGAATAGATAGATAGATAGATATCCACATGTTTTGCATCCTCATAGGTGAGCAAATGATGTAAGAATTGCGGATCCACGTATGATATCCAGCTGTGTATCAGCTCAGGCGTTGAAGATTCTCATAAGCGATGGTTCAGTAGTTCCGAAATCTTATACAAGTATTACTTTACAAGTCTTGGACACTTACAGCCTCTTTATCGTAAGTACTGATTCAAGAGTTTCCGATTTTCTTGCGAAAAAATAATGACAATTAATTATTCACTAGTTTCGGATCTTTTATAAGTTTTGTTTGAAGAGTTGTGATGAAAAATAGGATGGAAAATGCTCAGGAAATTTTGAAATACGGGTTGATTCCAGAGCGGGATAGTGGTGTGAGACGTATTGATCCAGGAGATTCGGGCAGCAGCAGACTCTGTACTGTACCAATATCCAGTCTCCACGAAGATCCAGGAGCCCAGCGTACCACGTCGATAGCTTCGGGGTTTTCGGAATTAAATGGAACAGCCATTGGTTCGGGAAAAGAAAAAGACACATCAGGATACCACAAAGCCTTGGACTGGCTTGGGAGGAGGTTCGCCTCCTGGAGGAGGAGTTGAGTATTGTATACCAGTGGCTGTTTGACCCGTTGAACATACATATCACAGTCTCGAACCTTAACACGACTCACGCTGAGTGAGGCGAGTCTTGCGTGCGTCCGAAGAATAGACGCTCGCTTGACGTAACCATGAGACATATAGTACATGTTCGCTACACCAAATCCCCTTGAAGACTAACCCTGGTCCCTTATACCCTTAGACTAGCCCCTTATACCCTCCCCCTGATATCCTCTCCAGCCTTGGGGAGTGCGTGTGTGTGGGGGGGGAAGGAGTGTGATACACGATGCCGAGTCACTGGGGAAGCGGCCGACCCAGCTGATAAGGCGTCGCCTCACACATCACCAGTGTTGCCCAATATCTATCCATCCAGTCATCGACCATTGCCGCCGACACGACCACAGGCAACACTGTAAGAGACCACTGGCTCAGCCCATTCCCATCACCAGGGGACGCTGGGGTAAGACATTCCCATCACCAGGGAACGCTGGGGTAAGGCATTCCCATCACCAGGGAACGCTGGGGTAAGGCATTCCCATCACCAGGGAACGCTGGGGTAAGACATTCCCATCAACGGGGAACACTGGGGTAAGGCATTCCCATCACCAGGGGACGCTGGAGCAACACGTCCCCTTCACAAGGGAACGCTGGGATAAGACATTCCCATCACCAGGGAACGCTGAGGTGAGACATTCCCATCACCAGGGAACGCTGAGGTAAGACATTCCCATCACCAGGGAACGCTGGGGTAAGACATTCTCATATCTATGGAACGCTGGGGTAAGGCATTCCCATCACCAGGGAACGCTGGTGTAAGACATTCCCATCACCAGGGAACGCTGGGGTAAGACATTCCCATTATCAGGGGAGGCTGAAGCAAGACGTCCCCTTCACAAGGGAAAGCTGGGGTAGGACATTCCCATCATCAGGGAACGCTGGGGTAAGACATTTCCATCACCAGGGAACGCTGAGGTAAGACATTCCCATCACTAGGGAACGCTGGGGTAAGACATTCCCATCACAAGGGAGCGCTGGGGAAGATATTCCCATCACTAGGGAACGCTGCGGTGAGACATTCCCATCACGAGAGAACGTTGTGGTAAGACATCCCCATCAGAAGGAAATACTAGGGCGAGACATTCCTATATCGAGAGAACACTGGAGTAAGACAATGCCATTACTAGAGAACGCTGGGGCAAGATTTTCCCATCACGAGAGAACGCTGGGATAAGCCATCTATATCACGCGAACGCTGGGGGTAAGCCATTCCCATCACAAGAGAACACTAGCGTAAGCAATTCATATCACCAGAGAAAGCTGGGTTGGACCACTCCTGTCACAAGGGAACGCTGGGGTAAGCCATTTCTTTCACGAGAGAACGCTGAGGAAAGACATATCTACCTCGTGTACGTCTAGGGAGTGTAGTTTTAGTTGGGTGTATGCCCACTGCGTTTAAGTTCAAGACTGAGATGGGAAGGCGACTGTTACCCTTGTTACACTCTCCCGTCTATGCTGTGGTCATCATCTATCTTTAAAACAGTATAATTACCGATTTAACATATCTGTAGACCCATCATACTCACGATGCAAGTACCATAATTGAGACACCAAACGCTTAATGCTCAATTGCCCTACACTCTCCTCACACAGACACACTCACAACATCCCGCCCAGTAAACTTGGCCGGCTTCAAGAGCACTACGAGAGACTATAAAATGTAGATGGGACTCCTAGGGAAGTAGTAAGTAAGCATATAAGGAATATATA
>JAYMFT010243224.1:0-11017 GCA_038088735.1 Panulirus argus
ATCCTGTCCAAGTCTGAGTTTATTGTGGAAGCTGTGTCAAGGCGAGATGCAGATCGAGTGAGAGAAGAGGGAGCAGATTCGAAGGATGTGGATGAATGCAGTGTTCAGTCGTCAGCGTAGAGCGACAGAAGTTGTTAGAGATGCCTTTAGCTAAAGACCAGAAAGACCTATCCGTGGATGACGACGAGAGGTTATCGCACTTCCTTTGAATAAAGGAGCGCTTCGCCTCACAGATAACGTGCTTGCAGCAATTACGGGCAGTGATAAAAGCTGAATGGGAGCCACAGGCAGGATAGATTTTCCATGCCCGATACGCCTGATCCCTTGCCTGAATAGCCTCAGAACAGGAACGTTTGAACCATGGATTGGATGAAAAAGTAGTCTTGGAGGAAAAAGGGATAAATGCTTCCATTCCCACAAGAATAACCTCTGTTATGCTTTTGGCAGAGACAGAAGCATCACCAGAATAAGAGACAGTAATTTACCCAGGGAAAGTCAGAAAAGAAGTTACATAAGTTTTTCCAGCCAGCTTTGTTCAGGTGCCAGTATTTACGCTTAGAAAGGGCTGCTGGAGGGGGAGGTGCGCTATTAGAATAGATACATTTACAAGAGTATGATCAGATGAACCAAGTAGGGGTGAGATTGTGTGTTTACAGCGAGATGGACTAGAAATGAAAAACAAATCCAGGATATTAGGAGAATGGTCATAGCTGTCAGGTATATTTGCTCTAAATCATTGAGAATTGAGAACGTGAGGGCTTCGAACCCTCCACTGTCCGTATGGGAGGAATTCAACCATTCCCTGTGGTGAACGTTGAAATCCCTGAAGTAGAGGATCTCAGCTTGTGGGTGAGAGGATGTCATAGTTTTGTGGCAGGAGTTTAGATAGTCGAAGAAGGATACAAAGTTTGTAGAATTAGGGGAGTAGTAGGTGAAACAGAGGACAAGTGTGGTAGTAAGGAGATAGACCTTGAGCCACAGATCATAGTTTTGGGGATTCAAGGTCCTTGAGGCGTGCAACAGGTGCATTTATGTTGGAATAAGCACAAACCCCACATTTGAAATGGAAACGCGAGTGGAGATTATAGTTAGATATGAAAAAGGGACTACTGAGAACATCATTAGACAAGTATGTCTCAGACAGAAGTAAGATATTAGGAGAGGTACTAGACAGATGGTTTTTAACTGAGGAGAGGTTACTAGAGAGACCACGAATGTTGGTATAGTGAATAGAAAAAGAGGAAGGTATCACAGAGAAGGGAGAGTCATGGGAGGGGCCGGTACTACTACTGCTAGAGCCCTCCCTCTCATTGGCATTAGAGTCAGGCTGAAACCCGGAGATTCTTAGCACCCCATGATGCCGGGGTCTAGGGGCCATAGATTGGACAGACACTGGCATCTTGAGCTTATAAATGTTAGAGCGGATAGGAATTGGCATGAGTGATGTTTTCACTGCAAAAAGTGGACTTATTTGTTCACCTTGCACATGGTGAAAGTGCAATGCTTGGTGGGAGACATTTTAGTGTTAATAGTGTGTACCATATAGAAAAATGAGATAGCCCTTGATGTAGCATAGCTGACTTGCTATTTTTGTGGAAGCATACAGGTCAGTTGCACTGCATCAGGGATGATCTACTGTCATCATTCTACTTAGTATTATTTGCTTGATATTTGTTTGTACAGTTTTCTACATAATTTCTTTTACCTTAGTAGAATATAAGTGCTGTTTCTGAGGTATAACATGCTGATTTTTAGTTCATAAATGTTCAAGAGAGGACTTACAGAATATCTCTCAAGGGTCACTACCCGTAACCCCTTTTTTCCCTTAGCCTAGTTAATCTTAGGGTCACTTCCTCTAACCTTCTGTTTCTCACAAACCTCACCAACCACGGTTTTGCCAACCATGGGGTATTGCAAGAATGTAACCCCCACTGTTGTCAAGGGACCATTGTAGAGTATTACCACTGAAATCAGAAGATGCAATAAATGAAATTCAAGATTTTCTCAGTGTTTACAGCACATTGGGCTGTGCAGTGGAGTAGTTTAGGAATGCCATGGATAAGTGCACCAGATTAGCCAAGATATATTTGGTGGTTGTGTATTTGCAGGCCATGGTTTCCAACATTCTGATCAACCAGAGGAGCAGTGCAACAGTTTTGTGATATTAACATTTTATATTTCCTGGTTCATTTTATCACTTTAGTTGGAGATTATATCATTCTGATTGTGGTGATCCTGAATTGTTCATGTACAATCATGTGCCAAACTTTGGCATTGCTTGCTAGGGCCTGCTGTTACCAATTTCTGATTTTTATCTTCCACCATATAGCTAATATTTCTTCAACTTTTTCCACCAAAAGATACCTCACTGCTAATGTAATCTTAGCTGAGATAGGCTTGACTGATTCACAGAGCTATTTTTTATGTCAACATTCCTCTTGATGACTATAGACCTGGGTTGATGCCTGTGATTTAGGGGTAAATGTTGTGTTTATGTTATGCTTAGTATATATAGTTAGTGTTCTGTTGCATAGGAGTTTTTTGTTATTCAGGGTGATTTAAGGGTGCAGGTTAGATTCATGTCTATGTGGGATGAGAGGGCAATGATGGATTTCTCAAAAGTTGACATTTCATTTTGTGAATGTGAAAGCTACTGTCTAAATTGAGTAGTGTAGTGTGGCATGATTATTGTTGCTTATGCATTGCTAGATTTCTGTCATGTAATTTTGTGGTCATCTGCATGTGAGAAAATATTCTCTGGTATATGGGGTGCACAGTTATGTCATATAGGAAGAGATTCAAGAAAGCTGGAGCTTCACCATGGGCAATTTCCCATTTTTAGACCATGCCATCTCCCTTTTCAACAATGTCATTAACCTATATGGTATATATCTAGGAATCAGTATAACCCAAGCCTCTATTCATAAGTCACAAACTTCATAAAGCAAAGAAATACTCTCGAACAAAATCTCTCACCATCGGCACAAAGCCAGAATGTAAACAAACTCAACATAGCCTGATAACTGAAAAACAAATAGCAAACAGGCATTCCAATCTCAGCATGAACTAGAGAACCAGCAGTGCCCTTTTTGACAGGCAGTAAAGAAAATTCACATCTGCATTATCCTGGCCCCACACTCAAAGCAGTCCTCCGTACCCAGTGGAACAGTATCCTTTCTTCCAAAGAAGTCACAAACATACTCATGAAACATTTCTCATAAATCTGTTACTGACCTTCAGCACCTTATAACAGGACAGGACAAACATGAAAGATCTAAACACAATCCACCCTGATACAAGTGTTCTCTCACCATTTACTCCCCCTGACACATAATTTAAGACCCCAAATAATTTTGTGACTGGCTCTGACAGTACAGGTATATCAGATTTTGAAGTAAAACATTTTCATGTGAGTACTCACTAACATCTTCAACCACTTCTTATTACACGGCAGAAATGTTGCCAACTTAAGACTGGTCCTGAAACCCTCCAAACCTCTCGTGTCCCCTTCTTCCTACTGCCACATGCGACTGTTATCATCAGTATCCAAACTCTTACCCTTTTATTCCGACCGACATGAAATTTGTTAATCAGTTCAGCTTTATAACCATTACTCAAATGAGTTAAATTTCATGTTTGTTTGATTGACAGCATAACAATAAAGTGTATATGACCACTGCTGTGCTAGTACTGTGTGATGTATAAGTGTTATAATTTTTGTTATCACTTTATCCTAGGTATTGGAGCCACAGCAGTTGTACACTCCGCTCTTTGTATCCCACGCAACGAAAAATGTGCCATCAAGAGAATAAACCTCGAAAAATGGAATACGAGCATGGATGAATTATTGGTGAGTAACGTTTTAGAGTAAGACAATTCATTTATGATAATTTATAACCAGTGTGTGATGGAAAGAAGTGTAATTAGATCTGCAGGTAAGGGAAAAGAAGTGACTTATAAGTCTTCAAAGACTTTTTAGTGCGATATTCCATATTTCACATAGTTTTTATTGTTTTTCATTGAACCTCATAGCAGATCTATATGTTTCTTTAAATAGGGTGACCAAACTGAAGACTTACACTGTTTTGAGTCTGATTTATACCTTACTAGATATTTCCCTGTTCATGTAGCTACTTGAAGGTATTTTTGTAATAATCCTAAGGTAATTTAGCTCCTTGACATTTCTCCAGTTGTGGTGCTCCAGTGATACACATACAGACTACCATTAACCAAAACTAGATTATGCCTCTCATGTTTGGTTTCCGCACCTAAAGAAGCACGTATTGCTAATCGAGAAGGTCCTGCAGAGAGCAGCAGAGATTAAGAGAGCTAAGTTACTGAGAAGGACTAGAAGCCTGAAATTACCCACCTTGGAAGAGAGGAGAGTGAGGGTTGACTTGATCACAACCTTCAGGTTTTTTTTAACCATACTGATGTTATAGACTGTGAACTTATCTTTGAACAATGCGGGGATAGGACTTAGCATGAACTGAAGCAAAAAACTTGGTAAAAAAAGATGTAAAGAATTGCTTTTATAGTATGAGTGGTGGATGATTGGAATAAAATGTGTGAAGACATAGTTATTGCAGACAATATAACAGATTTACGAAGTTGTATGATATTGGAAAATGTCCAAGAGATGAAAGTCCACAAGTGTAAATGTCCCTCCCCATATAGCACAAATAGATAATTGCAAGCACGCACGCATGCATGCGTGCACACACACACACACACACACACACACACACACACACACACACACACACACACACTTACTTTACATTTTTCTGTTGCCATTTCATCCTATACCTTTGGCATAGTTTCCAAATATGGCACAAAGATTTTGAAATGTGTAGTTTATAGAGAAAGTATGAGAGTTAAATGATCCCTGACTGTATAATAGTACCTTATGTAACTCAAGAAAACAAGTAAAAGGTATTTCTTATAACCCAAAAAGTTTTTGCCCATATGCAAAATGCAAATCCTGGACCAAAGACACCACTGGTCCATTGAAAACAGAAAGTATTTTTATAGTTGACTGTCTGGAAATGATTTAAATTCTAAAAAGACAGCATGAATATGTATTCAGTGAACCAGAAACCACATCAAAGATAAATGACCCAGCAGACTTCTTCCTAAACAGTAGTCCTCCAAGCATACACATAGGAGACAGGAGATGTCACCACCTTAATGAAAGGGCCATTGAAAGCATGCCCATGCACTTAGCCCCAGGCTTGGATTCTTGAAACTCAGTCTTCATAAAGAAATGTAAGATATAACACCAGAGCTGAATATCCTTTGGTGAAAAATTCTAAATTTTGGCATCATTCCTAAGAGTCTGAAACAGACTCGCATTACCTCACTCCACATAGGTGAAAGCAAAGCAGTTCCGAAAAACTATTGGTCTATTGCATAAACATAAGCATCATACTTTTCCCTCCATGCTTCAACATTTCAGCCTTAATCTTATCCATTCTAGGTGCTTTTCCTTCCTTCAGATTCAGTATTGCCCTTTTTACCTTCTTTCATATTATAGACCCCTGCACTTGTATCCTTTTCCTTCCATTCTCAATATCCATGCATATAACAATTGCCGCCTCACCTACTGCCACATTCATTGGTTCTTCAAATGTCTATTAAAATATACATAAAAAATACGTTTGCACAATTTTTCTGTGGGGTGTTAGCAGACTTCGCTTGTGTAAGAATACCCTGCAAGTCAAGAGTCACCTTTGGTAAGGCTGTATCATTGGGAGTATAGTCTAATCAAAGGACTTCTCATTTGGAAAGGAGTCCACATTTCTTGGACAAAAGACAGTATGGGTAATGATAGTGATTCTTTGAGTTTTCTTCTTCTTCTTCTTCTTCTCTCTTCCTCTTCATCTTCTTCTTTCTTCCTTTTCATCTTCTTCTTTCTTCCTCTTCTTCTTCTTCTTCTTTCTTCCTCTTCATCTTCTTCTTTCTTCCCCTTCATCTTCTTCTTTCTTCCTCTTCTTCTTCTTCTTTCTTCCTCCTCTTCTTTCTTCCTCTTCTTCTTCTTCTTCTCCTTCTTCTTTTTTCCTCTTGTTCGTCTTCTTCTTCTTTCTTCTTCTTCTTCTTCTTCTTCTTCTTTCTTCCTCTTCTTCTTCTTCTTTCTTCCTCTTCTTCTTCTTCTTTCTTCCTCTTCTTCTTCTTTCTTCCTCTTCTTCTTCTTCTTTCTTCCTCCTCTTCTTCTTCTTTCTTCCTCCTCTTCTTCTTTTTCTTTCTTCCTTCTCTTCTACTTTCTTCCTCTTCTTCTTTCTTCCTCTTCTTTCTTCCTCTCCTTTTTCTCCTTTCTTCCTCTTCTTCTTCTTCTCTCTTCCTCTTCTTCTTTCTTCCTCTTCCTCTTCTTTTTTCTTCCTCTTCTTCTTTCTTCTTCTTTCTTCTTCTTTCTTCTTCTTCTTTCTTCTTCTTTCTTCTTCTTTCTTCTTCTTTCTTCTTCTTCTTCTTCTTTCTTCTTCTTTCTTCTTCTTCTTCTTCTTCTTCTTTCTTCTTCTTTCTTCTTCTTCTTTCTTCTTCTTTCTTCTTCTTTCTTCTTCTTCTTTCTTCTTCTTCTTCTTCTTCTTCTTCTTTCTTCTTCTTTCTTCTTCTTTCTTCTTCTTCTTTCTTCTTCTTCTTCTTCTTCTTTCTTCTTCTTCTTCTTCTTCTTCTTCTTTCTTCTTCTTCTTCTTCTTCTTCTTCTTCTTCTTCTTCTTCTTCACCCAACTATCCTTTCACTTGAGATGGGACATGTTTTGTCCCTGCCATATGTCACTGTGGAAAAAAAAAAAGTAGGTAGATATGCTTCGCTAAGAGAATGGCAATTAAGTTGTGCTGTCTTGCTCAGAGCAGCTGATTAGGAAGGAGCTGTTTGGTTTCAGGAGAGGTTGAAGATATGCAACCCAGATTTGTTCGTTGAAGAATCTGCTTGAGATATAACTGGAGGATGAGAGTGACTTCTACGTGGCATGTGTATATCTAGAGAAGGGATAAGGTAGAGTTAATGCATATAACAATTTTAAAGCAGGTGGTGGGACTGATCATATGGGCACTAAGTTTTCAGACTTTGTTTAAATCCCCCACTAACATTTTCGATATTAGTATCCTGCAAAATGTCACTTTGGCCACTATTGGTGCTATATTCACTTTCTGGAAGCAGTTCTGAAGTGTATATACAGATGTCAATATGTGTATGTGCGTAAAAGATCTGTATTTATATTTGAATGTGTGTCAATAGTAATAGGGATCAGCCACAGAGGTTAAAAATATAGACTGTTTAAATGAGTTATTTGAGAGAATCATGTGGTATGAAGAGACAGAATGAAGAAAGTGATGAGGAGATGCATGAGAGATTTGGTATGCCATTGAATGCATAGGGAATGAATTTTGGAGTGGTAGAGTGGATGAAACTTAGTATGTTGAGTTGGTTTGGGCATAGGGAAAGAATGAAAAATAGGGAGTTTACAAGGAAAGTATATGGTAGTATTACTAAAGAGGTTGGTGTTAGAGGTAGACTACCTGTGACATGGGGAAACAGAGCAAAATAGTACTGGAGGGAGAGAAATAGGGAAAGAATGTATGAAACACTGTATGCAAGAGAGGCATTTAAGGAGTCTAGACTCTTTTGCCATGGCTACCCCCTTGATGGGAGTTCCTAGAGGGAAAGGGCATCAGAGATGTAGGTAGAATAATAGATAGCAATCATAGTTAGGGATAAGCATCATACAGTAGTGGTATTCTTTGATTCAGAGAAAGCCTGTGATACTACTTGGAAATGCATCATCGGAAGGCATTTCCATTAAGTGAAAGACAGAAAATTAGTGGTGACAGCTGGTAGTGAATATTTAAGAAAATTCCCTCAAGAAGTTGTGCCAGAGGGCAGTGTGCTAAGTGTTACCAGCTTCATTGCTGCCTTTAACAGGGTTGTAAACACTGTTCTTGGGAAGTTGAATTACACCCTTTTAGTTGATGATTTGGCTATCTATTGAACATCATCATGTGAAGTTGCTGTAAGATGCTTGCAAGCTGCTGTTAAGATAAATGGTTAGACAGATAGTATAGGAGCAAGAGCAAAGCCTTTAATTCTGATACTGATGAGAAAGTAATCCAGTTATGAAACATTCACTGTTGCATAGATGCATTGACTAGGGAGAAAGGAGATCCAGGAACTTAGAGTATGTTAGACCAAAAATAGAAGTTTGACAGGGAGAGTCTATTGTTAGAATTAGTCAAAACTCCATAGAGCTATTAAGAGCAACAAGATAAGATTCACTATCAGTTGTCAAGAATGCATGTTACTTTTTCACATTTCACTTTTGTCTTTGCTCACTCTTTTGTTTGCCTAGATTACCTCACCTGTAAGTTTTTTTTTTTTTTTTTTTTTTTTTTTTTTTTTTTTTTTTTTTGAAGAAAGAAGTTTGTGCCTTTGCACTTATATTTTGATTTATTTTATGGAGTTCCCTTGAAAGTCTGTTATTTCAGTATACCACTAATATTGTTTATGTTAACAGTATTACAAGTGTAACATTTTTCAGGTGCTGTGGGATGCAGGCGGGGGTAGTAATGATGGATCCATTGGTGAATTTTGTGTCAGAGAGACTCCTGCAGATGATCACTCAACTCTTCTCCATCAGCACATGAACCAGGAATTACAAGGAGGAATAGTAAGTAGGCTATTTTGATAATTGTAGGGTGCTTTTTTCCACTTGCAGAAGTATTACATAAACTTAATTTTCATAGACACATCTGTGTGAATCAGTTTGTAATTAATCATAAATTTTTTTGATGTGAAATCTCTTGTGCTTTCAAATGTGTTTAGTTTTAAAGTGCACTTAAGATGTGGTTGGCTATTGGAGGAGGCGCTTTGCACAGGAATTGCTCATTTTCGCTGTATGTAGAATGAATGCTTAGTGATTGTGTAATGGCATGTTTTGATGCTGCAGCATATTTAATGGAGGGCCCATTTTGTTACCTCTCACTATGTTCTATATGCATCTACTTATGTTCTGAAGTTCAGTCCTCCATCATTATTTGTAACTCAAGTGATACTTTTATTGGACTCCAATGATACTTATTGACTAAATCATCAGATCTTCGAAGAGTAGGCTGAATCATGTACCCTCACATATCCCTATAGTCAGAGCTAAAAAAATCTGGGACCAAGCTTTGTTTAGATTCCTGAAAATTATGTAATCTTCAGCAGTGAAACTTTCTGGCCATGTAACCCAAAAGGGAGCCAAAAATAGGCACCCATTTACTTCTGCTTGGCCTGGACCATTCATGCACCACTTCATTAAGCTAAGCAACCTTCCTTTGTGCAGTGATTTATGTTTGGCCATGCCTTTTTTTGTTTCACTGTCAGCACATACTATCATGATCTAAGATTGTGACTTCTTGATATCATAAGTTGTTATGTTTCCAACACTTTGCTGTTTCATAATTTTGCATGTTGAAGCACCCACTTCATTTTTGTTTAATATTTCAGCTTTAATGCATGATAGTAAGAGTTTATTTATTTATTGAAAATTCTCGAAGGAAGTAAGAGTTTATTTATTCATTCAAAATTCTCCAAGGACCCCTTTCTTGAAAGAGTCCTGAAGCATTACCTGGACACATTTTCCACAAGCTCTGTAAGCTCAAGACTGCACTACTTCCAGTAGCATAGAAATGATGGATTCCATTAGAGTGAGAAGTTCTTCGATGAAACTTTACTCCAAATGGTACAGCCCCACCAAAGGTGACATTTCACTTGTGGTAAAACCTCTTGCAGGCTAAGTCTAGTAATACCTGATAGTAAGAGTAATATACTTTAATTCTGAAAATGTACATATTCTCTGCTTTTTCTCCGAAACTATACATGAGCTGTACAAGCTATTGAATTGGGATCTTTGAACTTTAGCTGTAGATATCAAGCTTACTAATTTTGTTGACCCATCATTAAAGATTAAAAGATTGGGCTAAATCATGTACCTTATGTATGTTCTGGGAACTCCCATCGAGGGGTGGCCATAGTAAAAGAGTCTCCACTTATTCCTGTCCTTACATGCCTACCTGACATACACAATTCCATGCATTCTTCCTCTGTTTCTCCCCCTCCAGTATTCCTCCAGTCTATTTGCCCATGTCACAGGTTGTCTTCTACTCACACCAACCCCTGTAATTGTACTATCATACACTCCTTGTGAACTCCCAGTCTTGTATTCTTTCCACATGCCCAAACCACCTCAAAGTATTACGTTTCACTCATTCTAACACTCCACAGTTCACTCCATTTGCATTCCTTGCCATACCATATCTCTCATACACCCTTTCGTTTCTTTCTTCATTCCATCTAGTCACACCATATGCACTTCTCAATAGCTCATTTCCACAGTCTTGACTCTTGACCTCTGTGCCTCGTTCCACATCTATGTTTCAGCTGCGTTGGTCAGGGTTAGGAGGACTATGCTGTCCCTTAATCCTCTCTTCACCTCCATACTTACACCTCTACCCTTCATTATTCTATTAATGGATGCAGTGACTTCTACCCTGTACTACTCTCTCCCTTATCTCTCCTTACATATCACCACACTTACCCGAGACAGCTCCCAGATACTTACATTCCCACACTTCTTCCTGTCTTTTTCCTCCCATATCCACAGCACAATTGAGTACACTTTCTTCTTTTACTCTTTGTGGTTTTACATAATCTATACCTTCACTCTGTTTCCTTTCAAACACCATTACTTTACTTTTACCTGCATTTACCTTCAATCTCCTCCACTTACACACATCATAAAACACACTTACAACCTTCTGCAACTCCTATTCACTCTCTGCACACAGCACAGTATCATCACAAACAGGCTTGCCATTAGCCACCATATCTCACCATCACACTCCATCCCTGCACTCCTTTTCCTTAGCTTTGCTTTCATCTCTCTTATCACTCCATCCATATATATATTTTTTTTTTTATTATTATACTTGATCGCTGTTTCCCGCATCAGCGAGGTAGCGCCAGGAAACAGACGAAGAAAAA
>JAYMFT010243235.1:0-11017 GCA_038088735.1 Panulirus argus
AAAAGAAGGAACGGAGAAGAGGGCCAAGTGAGGATTTTTTCCCCTAAGGCTCACAGCCCTCTGTTCTTAACGCTACCTCGATAACGCGGGAAATGGCGAATATGTATGAAAAAAAAAATATATATATATATATGTATATATATATATATATATCGTTAATGAGATGAATTTGATTAGGTCACTCACTTACCTGTGCCGTCTCAGCTAAGAAATAAAATGGGAGGATAATCACGACTGCCAGGAAGGTACTTACGGCAGTAGAGAGGATACTTACGACAGGAGGGAGGGTACTTACGACACGCAAGTGAGAAATATTCATGGATGGCCAGACTACTTACTAATGAGAGTTAAGTCCTGCCTACTTACGCATTTTAATGATTTCCGGAAGGAAGGTGAGAACTATCTATTTTTACCTGAGTTCATTGTGATTATTTTCGTTTTCTATGATTTATCTGGTTTCTCTATTTCCGTACTGCATTGCATCTAAGGCTTTACTAGTGGTTCATCTGCACTCACGTGCGCTGCTTCCCTGTCCCCCAGTCACACATCGTTAAGTCTTTAACGTCATATGACTGTTTCCGTCGTCTCGTGTGTCTGTTCCACCTTCGTTTTTCAAGATATATCTGACTGCTTCCATGACAGCCAAGCCGTCTTTGTGAAATAATTGTTTCTGTCCATTCTTCTTTTCTTAGATTTTGCAGTGATGCAATATGACGAAGACGATCTGTTACGGAGCATTTTCGCGCCACCTCTCAGCGCCCCGAGCGTTTTACCAGCAGACACTGGTTGTCAAGGCCTTCCGAAAGCCTGTCCTGGAACACTGGCAGCGCCACTGACGGCAGTTCCAGAGAACTGCCTCACTTTCCACGCGAGTGTAAAACAAAAGTAGATCTTTTTTTCCTAGAATGCAAGCATGAAACAGGCGAACGGGCGGTCTAAAAGCTTTCTGTAAAAGTTCGTCCTGGAGTGTACGCGATGCCTCTGAAAGCATCTCTCTCTCTCTCTCTCTCTCTCTCTCTCTCTCCTTCTCTCTCTCTCTATTAGATCGCCGGTTCGTTAACGGGAAATTTCTGAGGGATCATTGATCAGATTAGCCCTTGGGTTAAGACATTAGAACCCGGGGGGGAGACTTTCAGAATTCACAAATGGTCGACTGACCTCTCTGGAAGTTCTGGCGGTCAGCCACCTTACAGATATCTTCTTCTTCTTCTTCTTCTTCTTCTTCCTTCCTTCCTTCCAGCCGTCCACACCAGGACTATGCAGACAAAGTTAAACTGAAGCGGTCCAGCTGATAACACGAACGTAATCTTGAGGATTTTTTGTCTGGGTCACAATAGCAATCTTAGGGGCCAATATCTTTGCCCTGGGAGTCCGTGTGGTCGCCCAGTCTCCCACAAAAGTATTCTGGAACACAGAGGTTATCTTTCTGTTTCAGTTTGGTTACCCTATCGTGCTTCTGCGCAAACGTCTGGAAGTGCGGAAGTACTATCGAGTACTCAGGCTGTCCGGGAGTCATCCCTTCTAGAACTCGTGGGTGGCGGTGGGCGGGGGTGGCTCCAGGTAACACACAAGATGGCCGGGGCTTCCAGCCGAGCGACCTGGAATTCCTGAGGATGTTAAAGCATAACGCTCGGCGCGTGAGGTGCATAAGAAGTTTGTGGAAGAGGATTTCCTTTTTCAGTTTCGGCGGAGGAATTCTACAGCACTG
Source organism: Panulirus argus (assembly GCA_038088735.1). NCBI lineage: Eukaryota > Metazoa > Arthropoda > Malacostraca > Decapoda > Palinuridae > Panulirus > Panulirus argus. The sequence continues at coordinate 1,709 of JAYMFT010243235.1, forward strand.
GTTGCGTCCCGGAAAGGAGAAATTGGGTGAGTAAATAAGATGCCTCTGGGTTTTGGCATACCAACATATACGAGACGCTGAATGCTTAATGGACAGAATTTCACAGATGGGGTCGGACCCTCATGGGTTCGAATCCTGGGCGTGGCAGTTGGCCCACACCCATCCCAGGTGTTTACCCTCCTCTCTAGGCTGGTCGATGAATGGGTACCTGGTTTAGCCTAAGGTGTAAGCGTGTGTGTATACATACATAGCAGTAAAGACATCGTACGTATATACCAGGTTAAGAAATGAGGCAACAAGAATGCAGAACTCTCTCCCCGTAACGCAGAAAATTGTAGTCACACGCGCACGCACCCACACACAGGACTTACAAAACGAGATATGGTTCTGAAGGGAAGAAAGAATAGGCCTCAGCGCGGGGCTCCAGAATACATTTATGTTCGACAGAGCATCGCCAGTGCCTGTCGTCCACGGCAGTGACCACGGACCGTCCATGCCTCAGATCCTCGCGCCACCAGCCTTGGGGCCCAGACTCTCCCAAGGCTTCGTCAGTAATTAGCCTCCGCCAGCTCTTAGCTCCCAATAGCTGTCCAGCTACAGATATCTCTCGCCTTCATTTCCCATCAGCCGGAAACCCTCACCTACTGAGCCCATCGGTGTTATGTTCCCACCTGCGGTAATCTCCGGCGAGCCTAAATTCCTTTCGACCCTGACTCGTATTACCCGTAGCTTGCAGTCAGCCCTGATCTGTCGCCAGGGCTAAATTCGTGTCAAACTTTTGACTACTATGAGATCCGTGCCCGTACCCAAGCCTGACTCAGGCAAGCACGCAGACTGTATCACTCCAAACTCTCCGCTGACACTCTACCACGACTGATGTCACACCATTCATCACCAGCCCAGAGTGATGTCGACCCCCTGGGGTCCCTCGGCCCCACCCTGCCATCAGCCCGTAAATGCCCGACCAATCGATGCTCTTCAATCAACCTTGTGGTTCCTCCCACCTAAAGCCATCATCCCCTCCCCGGCTTGTCTTCGACCCTCGCCATTCTGGGGCTACAGCTGTCCACAGCCCTGGCCAGTCAGTCATCCGGCCTCAAGCAGCCCTCCCTCCTTCATTAACCACGAGCCTTCGTGCTCGTCCTCATCCACGACCTCTTGTGCTTTCCGTCGTTTACGAGTTGTCCAGGGATGGGTCAGTGCTAATAGCCTGTGTGGCTGGAGGACAACGCAACCGGGATTTCAGCGAGAGGGAAGGCCAGACGAGTGTAAGGGTTCACGTCAAAGTGCACCAGCGCGGCTGAAAGGTGGTCGGTCCTCAGTCCACGGAGCCTTGCAGAGTACGTGGCCAGTATTTGGTAGGACTCAGTTCCTGTCCGATCCCCTGGGTCCCTTACCTTGTAATTATGAGCAGGGGGAAAAAATGTTAGTTGATAGTGAGCGTTTATTGTATTAATTTGCTCCGGTAATTTATACACAGAATAGGAAGAAAAAGTATCTTCCATGGGTGGGTTCGAGGAATCTGGAAATAATCAATACGACACGTGTTGTCTCTTCAGGGTTGGTAAGAGTCAATGTGGGACAGATTTCCTAATAACTATGGTAGCCCCAATTTAGAAATATTTCCAACGAATTATGAAATCAACATATCATTTGTTATGGTAAATGACAGGAAATGTCGCTAGCAATCGATATGTTACAATATCATGAGAGCAGGACTACCTAGCGGAGGCCCAGACCAAAATTCTTCGTCTGTGGTGTCGTTTCACACAAAAGAATGTAAGATACTTTTTTTGCTGTGTGTACATGCCAGATGAATCGAAAGATGCACTAGGTCGCCCGATGGACAGAATATCTCTGTTACGGAAATTGACGTTGATAATTGTTTGTTGTGAGTGTTTTGTGTCACCGTACGTATGTCTGACTGACCTGCACGGCGCTGTGTCTAGCCGCTCCCGCTGGAGAGTATATAACACGTAGTTCTGTAATATAGTGCAGACGCCTTATAAAATATCCCTGTTTCCCTCATCGTGAGAAATATGCGTAGAATTTTTATTATATTTACAATACATGCGACTGGATTTCCATTTCATAAGTGGAAAATAATAGCTCGATTCATTTCATTTCGAAGTGTACCACAGGCTTTTCCTCTCTTTATGAAGAACTCCAGCTAATACAACCACTCCATTTGAAGTAATGTCCCTAGTTGTCTCTAATTTCAAAGCAAAAAGTTACTCGACTAATTATGTAACTGGAGCGAAATCTAATCATGCTAACAACTCTGCCCCAGGCCAGGAAACTAATTTAGGCAAATTCATTCATTACGCAAAGTTTAGCTTTCTCGACTCTCTCAGCCTCCAGTGTGTCTGTGTGTGAAGCAACAGCTGTTGATTCAGCCTCCAGCCCTAAGTCCAGTGCATCTGGCCTCCACCCTGGTGGATCTGTCTGGCAGCAATTGATGGGCCAGCCCCTCGTGCCAATCCTGATGGGTCTGTTCAGCATCAAGTGATGGACCAGCCCTCAGCCTGCCGGGTCTATTTGGCAGCAGCTGACGGGTCTGTCCAGCGCCACTTGAAGCCAGATCCACTTCCCCTAAGACCCCCCAGCATTGCTGGGGAGTGGTTTGCCCGGCATCAGCTGGAGGGTTGCCGGGGTATTGTATCATTCACTGAAGATGTTATCTCCTCCCCGACTGCTACAGACTTTTACAATGAATAACAACAACGTCGTTAATTAACAGAAAACTGGACACTGAATGTCTGTAGTCTGTTCTTGGTGCCTTTCTTCTCAGAGAAACGGTTGAGATACATATGTATATGATTTCTGAGTCCTGAAAATGTACAGATTCAACGTAAGAAAGAAGAAAAGTGAGCCGTATTTAGATGGCTGTAGACTGACCATATCTTATCCATAACATCTCCTGTAATTGTTTGGTCAAGGGTGTTGTGCCTAGACCGCTCGTGTCTCAGTAGTAGTGGAGCAGTTCCTCAGATCCAGCATACGCGCGTGCATGTACACTCGCAATCAAAAGTTTCTTCCTGCCCATTGCGAGCTACACAGAGCTGCCTGGCAGCGAAGTCTGGAAATGGATCGGTCGCTGTCTGTTCACTACCCGAAAATGAAACTTTGAAAACTGAGTTCATCTAGTTATTGTACGGTTACGAACCTGTTTCCTTCTTTTCTGCCTATTTCTTTAGCCTTGGACATATGACATACTTAAGCGTACATGACTCCACCCCTCTGTCACGCAGCAATACCTCTGTACTACTTTACTGTTCCATACTTGTGCTGGATACTAGCACGGTCATCAGTCTTGATCATCTTATTCCAGGACTTTACCTAGATTGTCCTACTGACTATAGATCCTTCGTATTCCTCGTTGATAAATATATACATATAATCTACTGATGGTACTTAGATAGTAGAATTTCCCCCTCTTTTACCCTCAAACCCCATTTTCCCCTCCTTTCTCTCCCTCCCCTCCCCACCTTCCACCCCTCCACAACTCGGTTGGTGGGGTTATACATGTTCAACCTTTCCCCACTAACACATTGTGTCCGAAACACTTGCCTTTCATCTTTCAATTGTGCATATCATTATAAGATTCATGATTCATTTGAACTGTCGACACACCAGGGTGTCTGGACGAAGGAATGTGCAATATTCACCCCTTTTGGCCGGTAGAATCACGCTCCTGGACTACCGGCTAGGCTACACTCAGGTCTTTAGCCCCCGCCTGTGGGGATTCAGTGCTCATTTGCATAACATTCCTCTCCCGTGAATCTTCATCTTCTATGCGGATTTTGGTAACTTGATCTCTACAGCGTACAAATGCTGGTGATTCTCGTCTGAAGAGAGAGAGAGAGAGAGAGAGAGAGAGAATGAGAGAGTGTGAGTGAGAGAATGAGTGAGTGCTTTTAGTATACTATAGATAAGAAGCTAGATCTTCTGCACATGCGCTCGGAAAATAGCACTGCTACAGTAGCTGTCATCTCAACACCAACAATCTTTGAACGTCTTTTGTGTCCGTAACTGGATAAGTCCCCGTAGGAGAGCAGAATCATGTTGGTATGGGCTTCGTGTCCAGACAAGGAAGCCATTGGAGTTATACGTGTTAGCTCTTTTCCTTGGTAACGTACCACATACTGTGTTTCATCAATAATACAGCTTTTATTAAGATATACAACATTTTTGCGTAAAACGGAGAGCAAATTCTCTACAGGATGATTGTACGACTAGTTGATCATGTAATATTAATAACATGATCATATTTATAGGATATAATTATACTGACATTTGTGGGGTGTGGAAAATATTGGAGAAATGCGGATGGTGTCGCTCTCTGTGTACAGAATACTAAGAGGGTGTCCACACTCCACCTACATCAGTAACAGCTTTTACGTTACTTGGAACTGATTGGATAATGGTTCATGTTGACTCTCTGAGAGCTGCCAGCCGTACTGTCTCTCTCTCTATCTCTGCGTCATCCACTTCCCCATTCCCTGCGCCCATTGCCTCAAAGATTTTCTAGTGGGATCGGATCACATCCTTCTATCGGCGGGTCGATACTCTCAGTGTCGACGTGGGCACGAGCCCACGTCCTTGACAACATTCCTGGTGTGAGGAGGGCATTTGTCCCGAGCTGATTGCTTCAGGCGCTGGGATGGTCACCATCCGTAACACTGAAGGCTGTAGCAGCTATTCCCTAAATATTCCAGAATACACTGTGGTGAGCGGCCGTCTATATCTACCAGCTCTCCTGCTGGCCCCCACGGTCCCACATCCACCCCAGCAAAGCCATAATGACCCTTCCACGATCTGCTCATTGTTTGATGCGTTCATTCTCACATCTAGTTTTGTTCGGCTTTCGGCACTACCTCGCTCCGTCGTCTCCATTTGAGAGGGAATCGTTTTCGGATGTGAAGAATCACTCTTGTCCCCTCGGGAATGAAGGTTAGTTGCTGCGCCCCGTTGCAACACAGATCCCGGGCGGCCTTCCCTGTGGACCACCCCCGTCAACGCCTCCGTCGTCGCCGGGACGTTGAACGTTGTCCTTCGTCGTGTCGTCATGCGAGAGGCGCGGGGAAGGGGAAGATCGCGAGTTTCAGCTGAACCCGGCAAGCCCCGGGATGTTACCCGGTGCAGGCGTCGACGATGTCCACGTCCTCCTCGCCTGTGGTACTTCGCGGTCGCCCGCCACTTGGTCTGCTGGCCACCGCACCCTCGGTCCTGCCAACGGACACTCCATTTCCCCACAGTCTTGAGCCTAAGCCCAACGGCTTCACAGATTTCTGCCTTGGTGTCGCCGAAAACCACACACCAACCACTCCCTCCTCGCAGTGCGGACGCTCGAGATGTCGCCGTTCCTGCATAAATCACGATTACATCGTTAGTGACGTGTGTAACAGCGCTGCCTCTTAGTGCACATCAATACATGTCGTCATGTTATAATACGTCAGTCGGTGTGTCATCACACACACACTGTGTGAGGCAGATATCCTGTACTCACTGGGTCGATACACGAGGAGAACGAATGAAAGTACGGAGGGTGGGGTGACACCTGTAAATGTCAAGGCTTCGTAATACTGGAGACTTAAGGGTAAAGACATTGAGGTAGGCTCATGGCCGAACAGAAACTACCTTGCATGTCGTGAACAGGCGGCGACCTACTGTAGTTCCGAGCCTCGTCGCCAGACGGTGGTGCTGTAGTACGTGGGTATGAGAAGGAAGGACCGAGCGAAGGGATCCACCAAGTTAACCGAAGAGGTTATGAAGCCGTTGGAATAGGCAGATGAACACGCACGTACTGAGACACGCTGGCGGTGGGGGGCCAAGACAGTGTTGTCGATCTAAGTACTTTCTGGCCCTCATTAGCATCTTCATTAGGGAAGAGCTTCATTAACTGTCTAAAGACGATGGCTCCGACTATACCTTAATTCTATGAGGTGACTTATTCCATAACCTCAGGACTTATGCGCTGGTCTCTGGGAGGTTTCTTAGCCTCGCACCACTGGCGGCTGTCGCCCAGTTTGGAAACTGAAACGACCGGATCCCATCCTCGCAGAAATAAAAGAAAATCGCTCGAGATGAAAATTAATCGCAATGAAGTAGATAACAAAACAGATACACAGTGCATTTTTAGTAAAGATTTCCTGTGTATATAAACACACACGTGGTGGCGACAGCAGCTGTAGCAGGAAGTTAGAAGTCGGGAGATGATTGTATCTTATCCTACTGAGCTTTAACGATAAAGATCCATTATTCCACTGAACTTTACCTATAAAGCTCCCTTATCCCAATAGACTTTAACTATGAAGTTCCTTTATCCTACTGAACTTTAACCATAACGATCCCTTATCCTGCTGAACTTTAATTTTAAGGATCCCTTATCCTACTGAACTTAAACTTTAAGACCCATTATCCTAATGAACTATAAATAAAACATTCCCTTATCCTACTGAACTTTAGCTATAAAGATCCCTTATCCTACTAAACTTTAACTCGAATGATCTTTTATCGTACTGAGCTTTAACTAGAGAGATCCCTTATCCTTCTGCACTTTAACTATAAAGATCCCTTATCCTACTGAACTTTAGATATAAAGATCCCTTATCCTACCGAACTTAACTATAACGATCCCTTATCCTATTGAACTTTAACTGTAAAAGTCACTTATCCTACTGAACTTTAACTATATAAATTCCTTATCCTTTTGAGCTTTAACTATAAAGATCCCTTATCCTTCTGAACTTTAACCATAACTATCCCTTATCCTACTGAAATTTATCTATAAAGATCCCTTATCCCACTGAACTTTAATTATAAAGATCCCTTAGACTATTGAATTTTAACTATAAAGATCCTTTATCCTACTGAACATTAACTATAAAGATCCTTATCCTACTGAACTTTAGCTATAAAGATCCTTTATCCTTCTGAATTTTAACTATAAAGATCCCTTATCCTTCTGAACTTTATAAAGATCCCTTATCCTGCTGAAATTTAACTATATAGATCCCTTATCCTTCTGAAATTTAACTATATGGATCCCTTGTCATACCGAATTTAACTATAAGAATTCATTGTCCTTTTGAACTTTAACTATAAATATCCCTTATACCACTGAACTTTAACTATAGGGATCCCTTATCCTTCTGAACTTTAACTATAGAAATAGCTTATCTTACCGAACTTTAGCTATAAAGATCCCTTATCCTACTGAACTTATCGTTCTGAACTTTAGCTATAAAAATCCCTTCTCCTACTGAACTTTAACTACAAAGATCCCTTATCCTACTGAACCTTGATCATAATGATCCCTTATCCTACTGAACTTTAACTATATAAAGATTCTCTATCATACTAAACTTTAACTATAAAGATCCCTTATCCTTTTGAGCTTTATAAAGATCCTTTATCCTGCTGAACTTTAACTATAAAGATCCTTATCATACATTAACTATATGGATACCTTATCATACTGGTCCTTAACTATAAGGACCCCTTGTCCTTTTGAACTTTAACTATAAAGATCCCTTATACGACTGAACTTTAACTATAAAGATCCCTTATCCTTCTGAACTTTAAGAAGATCACTTATTCTTCAGAACTTTAACTATTTAGATCACTTATCCTACTGAACTTTAACTATAAAGATTCCCTATCCTCCTGAACTTTAACTATAAAGATCCCCTATCCTTTTGAACTTTGTAAAGATCTTTTATCCTTCTGAACTGTAACTATAAAGATCCCTTATCCTTTTGAACTTCAACTATAAAGATCCCTTATCCTACTGAACTCTAAGTATAATGATCCCTTATCCTACTGAACTTTAACTATAAATATCCCCTATCATACTGACCTTTAACTATAAAGATCCTTTATCCTTTTGAACTTACAACTTTAGAGATTCCTTATACTACTGAACTTTAACTGTAAAGACTCTTAGCCTTCTGAACTTTAACTAAAACGATCCCTTATCCTACTGAACTTTAAATATAATGATACTCATCCTACTTAACTTTAGCTATAAAGATCCCTTATCATACTGACCTTAAATATAACGATCCCTTATCCTACTGAACTTTAACTATAAAAATCCCTTATCATTGTGAACTTTAGCTGTAAAAATCCCTTACCCTACTGAACTTTAGCTATAAAAATTCCTTATAATACTGAGCTTTAACAATAAAGAACCCTTATCCTACTGAACTTTAACCGTAAAGATTCCTTATCCTTCTGAACTTTAACTATAAAGATTTCTTAACCTACTGAATTTTAACTTTAAAGACCCCTAATGCTTTTGAATTTTATAAAGATCCTTTGTCCTGCTGAACTTTAACTAAAAAGTTCACTAATCATACTGAACTATAACTATTACGATCCCTTGTCCTTTTGAACTTTAACTATAAAGATCCCTTATACTGCTGAACTTTAACTATAACGATCCCCTAGCTTTCTGAACTTTAACTAAAACGATCCCTTATCCTACTGAACTTTAACTATAAAGATCCCTCATCCTACTGAACTTTTATTATAAAGATCCCTTATCCTTTTGAACTTTATAAAAATCCTTTATCGTGCTGAACTTTAACTATATAGATTCCTTATCCTTCTGAACTTTAACTATAAAGATTCCTTATCCTACTGAACTTTAACCTTAAAGATCCTTTATCCTGCTGAACTTTAACTATAAAGATCCCTTATCATACTCATCTTTATTATAACGATCCCTTGTCCTTTTGAACTTTAACTATAAAGATTCCTTATATTACTGAACTTTAACTATAAAGATCCCTTATCCTTCTGAACTTTAAAAAGATTCCTTATCCTGCTGAACTCTAACAATATACATCCCTTATCCTTCTGAACTTTAACTATAAATATTCCTTATCCTACTGAATTTTAACTTTAAAGATCCCTTATCCTTTTGAAATTTATAAAGATCCTTTATCCCTCTGAACTTTAACTAAAAAGTTCACTAATCATACTGAACTTTATCCCTTATCCTTTTGAAATTTATAAAGATTCTTTATCCCTCTGAACTTTAACTAAAAAGTTCACTAATCATACTGAACTTTAACTATAACGATCCCTTGTCCTTTTGAACTTTAACTATAAAGATCCCTTATACCACTGAACTTTAACTATAACGATCCCTTAGCTTTCTGAACTTTAACTAAAACGATCCCTTATCCTACTGAGCTTTAACTATAAAGATCCCTCATCCTACTGAACTTTAACTATAAAGATCCCTTATACCACTGAACTTTAACTATAACGATCCCTTAGCTTTCTGAACTTTAACTA
>JAYMFT010243246.1:0-11017 GCA_038088735.1 Panulirus argus
TATATATATATATATATATATATATATATATATATATATATATATATATATATATATATATATATATATTTGTATAGTTAGATACAATATTTTCATTCAGACATGTTTCCTTAAAGACCATAGCGGAATTAGCATTAGATAGTTTCTTTTTCTCTAATTTCCGAACACATCTTCGTCGCTCTTGAGACAGCTGGAAAAGGAAAATACGAATGTCATTTTTAATGCATTTTCAGAACTTTCACAGTGAGCTCTCGCCACAGGAGGCTAGGAGCAGGTTTACTTTAATGTACATAGAATTGACATCTGTCGTATTCAAATCTATGTGTATATAGAGACAGATAGATAGGTATATAGGTAGAATTCAATGAAAAGATAAGAAAGAGACAGAGAGAGAGAGACGATGATCCAAGCGCTTTCGCGTAGTTCCCATCCTCGGAGCCTACAGTCTATCTCTCCCGAGACGGTTCAGCCTCTATAAACAATGAAATGTTTTGCGTGTGTCTAGAGCGGCGCTGCCTCACCCCCTCCGCTGGGCGCCTGGTATACAAACTGCGCAGCTGATCTGTCAAACTCGCCGGGGAAATCGCAGATACAGAACTGAATGCATCGGAAATCCAACGCAGGAATTTGATAAAAGAGCTCTTCATCCTATTGCCGGTTTATAGATTACGACAACAGAATGATAGAATAAGGGAATTAGAATCTGTAGAGTGAGGGTGGGTGAGAGGTGAGAGGGTAGGAGGGAGTGAAAGGGAGCGAATGAAGGGAAAAAAGAAAAAAACAGGAGTACTTTAAAGTGAAGCCAAGAATATATTTCTTCCGTTTGCTGCCGAAGCGAGGTTTATGAATATTGTATGTATCGATCTGTTGGCTCTACACTCACTCTAAAACGGGATCCACGTTCCAGTTTACCGAGCTGGGGGGTGAGGCCTGGGCGTGCTCCCGACCAGGGGATGGGGTTGGAGGGGGGTGGGGGCCTCGTTCGTCCCCAACACAGGGCATGACGGACGTCCTTGGCCCAGGAGAGAAATGCGATGGAATTACAAACATCAGTCCTGGTGAAGATGTGAATGAGAGATATAGAAATCACAGAGGCGCAAGTATGTATATAGGATATATAAACTCATAGAACTGGAAATATGAATAAAGTCAAAATATAAATCATAAAAGGCTCTCTGTAGATAGGACTGATAGGAAAGGTTTAAAAACCTGTTTATGAACCGTGATGATTTTTGATGCTTTAAGGGAGTGAGGAGAGTTTACCTTGTCGTCAAGGGGGAGGAACTGCTGAGGGTGAGAGATGACTGAAGGGAGGGATACGTTAGGTAAGGGGAAAGGGAGAGATGCCTGGATGCTTGACGGTGTGTAGGGAGAGGAGGGAGGGGAAAGTCGATGGAGACGATGAGGTGAGGGTGTAGGGAGATAGGAATGGGAGATAACCCATAGTAAAGGGTGAGACTTATGTGTGGCTGGAATGAGAGATAGATAGTGTGAGGTACGTGAAAGAGACCTGATGTGTAGTGAGGTAAGAATTAGAGGTGATGTGTGGTTAAAGCAAGAAATAATGAGGGCAGGAGAGAGAAAAATAGAGAGAGAGAGAGAGAGAGAAAGAGAGAATTTCTAACAATCCTAAGAGATAACATTACGTAAGGGGGGTCGAATACTGGAATTATTTGATATAATGGTGGGAATAAAGACTACTAAAGGAAGGACTGAATAATAAAGATTTAAGGGTGAGAGATGATATATATATTAGTTTCAAGAGACGTCTGGAGAGTGGATGAGAAAAAACTTCAAGTTGTATAAGAGAGAGAGAGAGCGGTAGGTGTCAGAACCATAGACCTGTGATTATCATCTCTTTCAAATAAATTCTCAAAATTTAAGGAAAATATACGAAAATGGCTAGGAAATGTTTGGTATAATAAATACAAAAAGAGTGTGAATATATACATGAATGATTCACACCGCAGGAAAAGGAAAATATAAAAGAGAAACATAAGATTGTATTGGAAACAAATTGTTCAATTTCTTTGTTCAGGCCTCAGTAGCTGTGAGTCCCGTCTCCTGTGTTTCCCGTCGTTAGTGGAGATGAGAGTATACATCAGCCAGAGAGAGAGAGAGAGAAACAGAGGGAGAGAGGTTGTAAATCTGGGTTGGAGTGAAGATGTTACCGCAGGATGTTGCTAGGTAGGGAGAGTTCTAGGTTGTGTGGACTGGATGAGAGAGAGGGAGAGAGAGAGAGAGAGAGAGCAGGGAGAGGGCTCTGCGCATGATCGGGGACCATCCTCACACCTCATACAGACGGCGGCCTCATATCTAATCTCATGCGACACCTCCCACAACTCCCACAAGTTCCCTATCCCAAGTGCCTCACAAAAAGTCTTTTTTCCCCTCATGAACTTTCATTAAGATCCGCTTTTCTTTTTTCTTTACATTGACCGTCTCCGCGTCTCTCTGCTCTTCTGTGTTTCTGCTTTCCTCACTGTCTCGCTCTCCTGCCAAACTTTCACTGCCTGTCGACGTCAGCGCTTTCCCCTTAATCCCTCGTGTTCAGACACGACCCGTCGCATGTTACTCGTGAAATGGAACATCCCGACTCAGAGATGATGACCTCCTCCTCCTCCGTCCCATCCCATCCCCCAGCTGGGAATGACTTGCTACCGACGTAGGTCTTAAAACGGAAGATCAGACGCAACCCATAGAGGAATCTGGGAGCCGAGCCTTCTCGAGCGGGACGCTTTTGGTGTGTCCTCCTGTTGTGATGGAGAAGATAAAATATAATCTACCCAGGATTACCTACGTCTAGAGAGAGTGCTTACCTACCTACCAGTACGTGAGACGAGAGGAAGAGAGAACACTTGCCTGCATACGAGAGCCTGCTACGAGAGAGAGGACAAAAGAGAATATTTACCTACCCACGAGTACATGCGAAGAGTCCTTACCTACCTACGAGCAGTTAAGCGAGAGGGAGAGAGTACTTATCTACTTACGAGTACTTAAGGCAATAGGGAGAAAGCTTACTTACCCATCTATGAGTGCATGAGAGGGGAGAGAGAGAGTACTTATCTACCTACGAGTACTTACGACTTGATAGGGTGAGAGAGTACTCATCTACCTACGAGTTCCTACGACGAGAGAGAGAGAGAGAGACTAATAACGCGAGATCCCGTTCTGATTCCAGGAAACAAGACGACAGCTTAAAAACCTTTCCAGAAGAGACCTAATGTGATTTAGCCTTTCCCAGAGACCCGCCCCAGTGCTCCCTGTGCTGTCGTGGGCGGCGATGACGTAGGCGTGGGCGCTGGGGATCCCACCGGGTAAGTCCTTTATGAATAGCGCCGCCGGAATCATTTTGCTCGTCACGCATTTCAATGCCGGAAGACCCGTGATCCTTTCTGTGTGTGGGAAGGGATTACATCCGCCCCCGGGGAATATACTAAAGTCGGCACTGGTAATATGCAGTGTCTCCACCTTCATGCTTTACGCGTAGAGTCTAGTAATTTCTTTTCTGTTATTTGGTATCACAACAGACAGTTCCGCACACACTTGTATGTGTGTCACCCTTGTTGGTCCCTTTTGTAATCATACTCAGCACTAATCCGTGTAATCATCCGTGTAATCTTTGTTCTGGGGTCAGGGAATCGGACTTGGTAAGCGGATCCCTGGGTAACAGTTTAAGCTGTAACGATAACAGTAATAAAAAGCTTCGTAGTAAGGAAATGTGGCGTCAAGTGAACGTAGAGTTATGACGATTGGAAACCTCCCCATTACGTAGCTGGGGTACCCGGATATGGACTGGCCGTGTTCTGTAACGCGAGTGTAGTGTTTAGAGAACACAAAAAACAGTTGTGGAGCATGTTTTGCAATACTATGTTTCAATGAACGATGTTAGATAAGGTGAGAGGGGTTGTGTACGTCAAGGAAAATATGAGGATGCTTGATATAGAAGTGGGTAAAACGGGTAAGGCACTTGTAGAATATCTACAGAACCTATACAAATCCCACCTAACCCTCACCAAGTAGCAGGCATGATCGTTGAAATATACCAACAGTATATTCGTCTTCTGCTGGGGATTACCATAACCTCATCAAAATCGTTCAGTACGAAACAAGATAGATTGGTCCTCTGCAGGTATTCCTGTAACCACAGCGAAAGATATGTAACCCCTAAAATACAAGTTGCCACCTTCCACCGATATAGTTTCAATAAATAACTGAATTAGACTCTTACCCTCAATATATATAGCCTGCTTATTTATCATTCTTTACGTAGGCAGGATACCCGACTACGTTAGCACTTTGTATGATAATATTGTCACACTCTTTCGTTTAATTGTATATACTAAACTCAGTTTGCTATTGACACTTGATGTATATGTGGATTCAGTCATTTAATACAGTAATTATGTAATAGGTATTTGTAATTGCTTATTGTTTAGGGGGCCAGGCAACAGAAGGTTGTCCCTTCAACAATTGGCGTATTCAAAGCAGACACCTGTGGTCCAGGTTCGTGTCATGATATATAAAGCTTATCGTACAGGATGTGGCTCAGTGTGATACCTGAGTCCAGTTAATTATGCAGCTTCCCAAGGTGTGATGCAAGATAGACGTAACATCTTCCTGGAGTGGAATCTGCTTTCCTATTCTGTCTCAGCTAAAAATAAGATTATAACCTCAGGACACGACTATTGTCCTCCAGGAAATAACCTCGTCACGAACCACCGGGTCTCCTGTTATCTCTCCTGCACAGGAGCCACTCCATCACCTCTTAAGAGCAGTCCTCGTGGACACGTACCCAATGAACTCCGGGCGTCATTCCATTCTTCTCTGTTGAGGAAAAAATACACAGATAATGAAAGCTCCTTTCCCCCTCTACTTCTCCCTCGCTCCTTGATCAGTATATCACCACCAAACTTCTTTTTTTTTTTTTTTACGTTGGAGTCTCCAGTCACACACAAAAGTCCACATCAAGGCCAGGCCTTAATTGGAATATAGAGATGTTAATGAAAGACAAAAAGAAGGGACAAGGGAAAGTGTATTTACAAATTCTGGAGGAAGTGAAAAATCCAGTCTTTCAAAATGTGCCAGGTCATAGTGATTGGGAAAACCATGAGAGGGCAGAGAGTTCGAAAGCTTGGATGTGTAGGGAAAGACACAGTTATCAAAACGGCCCATCCCTGAGTTGCCGATTGGCACACAATAATCATGTGACGCAGCAGCTTGCCGAGTATTGCGTGGTCTAGCTAGTGGTGGGGGGGGGGGGGTACACAAGCGGCCAGCTCTTGGGAGCAAAAACCAAAGTAATACCTATAAAAGAGGGAAAGTGAACCAACATTGCGGCGTAGGGCAAGCGGGTCATGTTGTAAAGTTATCCTGGGAGAGTTTATAAGAGCGGTACTCCACACAATGACGGATTAACCCTTCGTATAAACGAGCAACTGTTCGGAAGAAAGGATATTTCGACATCTAAATAGGGCGCCTAGTTTCTTAGAGGCAGACTTAGCTATTTCCTTAATGGTGAGCTTCCAAGAAAGAGTGGATGTTACAGTAATACCAAGTCTGATCTGGCAAACTCGTTTCCGCAACCACAATCCAGCAATTCTTGGAAGGCTTTCACTTAGTCTCTCCCACACTGGTCTACCTCTCATACTGTCGTCAAAAGTTTAAAATTCCAGTTTGCACTCAAACATTACATCCATATTTAACAAATACTTCTTTGCATATATATATATATATATATATATATATATATATATATATATATATATATAGTAATGAAGGAATGAATAGATAAGTTTATATGCCAAGTATGTGATAATAAGAAGGAGGAGGTGAAGGAGGAGGAGGACAAAAAGGAGGAGGAGGAGGTGAAGGAAGAAGGGGAGGAGGAGGATGACAGGGAACCTGTAGCCTCCGTGTCCAGTAAGCACATCACGTGCCCGAGTCTGGGGAAGCTACTTACGTTGCCATGTCAAATTTTTCCTCCTCAAGGATTCCAATAAGACCCCTGTCCCCTCCCAAGCCCCTCCCTGGCTTCCAGACCACGCCCCTCGCTCCCTGGGAGACCACACCCCTTCACGCACTGGGAGACAATACCTGGGAATCCGCAATCCCTTACACTTTGGGAGAACCCCACTCCCCCCTCCCCCATTCCATAGGAGACCACACCACTTCACTCCATGGGAGACCACACACCCCTCACTCCCTAGGAGACCACGCCCCCTCACGCACTTGGACACCACACCTCCTCACTCCTTGTGAGCACAGCCTCCTGTCTCAGTAGGAGACCCGCCCCCTCATTCGCAGGAACACCATACCCCCACCTACCCAACCAAACTTCTTTCCTCCTCCTCCTCCTCCTCCTCCTACTTACAGAAAAAAATAGAACGAACACAAAAGAGAGTAACAAACCTAATTGCGTCACACAGAAGTACATCTAACGAAGCAAGACCCGCAGACCTGATAATAGTTTTCCCTAAAGAAACCGCAGACTCTGAGGAGAGGCAACAGTGTAATTCATTTAGAGACACAACGACCAGACGGTAGGAAGCTCAAGAAAACGAGATGTAATACAACAATGAGATAAAGTTTCTTAAGTTGATAAAGCTGTAGAACTTTGAAATAAACAACCGTTCGATATTGTCAAGACGATGACTCTCTACGAATATGCAATACAGCTAAACAAATACTTTAATAAAGCTAATAAATAGTGATTAAACTTGTGCAGCATACGTACAGCATACATAGATTTTAATGTATATATTTCTTTATTTGGCAGTGTAGCAGTTGCAGTCCTCACTACCCAGAGTACTCAGCGGCTGCAACTAGAGTAGGATGTGTTTGTTGTTCAGCGTTGCTTATAAAATTTTCCTCTGTCGGTACCACCTCTCCCTGGTTTACGGTGTTCACTCATAGTTATTTTCCTGATGGCTGATATGATGGAGGTGGTTAGTGGGTGGGCAGGAGCCTTCTGCTTTACTATCCTGTCTCCATCTCTAGTGGTGGGTGGGAAGAAACCTCCTGCTTTACTATCCTGTCTCCATCTATAGTGGTGGATGGGGAGGAGCCTTCTGCTTTACTATCCTATCTCCATCTATAGTGAAGAGTGGGAAGGAGCCTCCTGCTTTGCTAACCTGTCTCCATCTATAGTGGTGGGTGGGGAGGAGCCTTTCGCTTTACTATCCTGTCTCCATCTATGCAGAACTCAGGATGCTGCATGTTGTCTTTCAGCAGATAACCTCGTCAGAGAGCATCAGTTCCTCTGTTGCCTGGCTTTCCCATGTACCTACAGGCAGCTACCCTTGGTTCCTTCCTCATCCTCCCAGTCTTTCCCGTTATCACTTCCCTCCTACCGTCGCTACAATGCTACCACTCCCTCATCACCTTCCCATCCTGCATCAGTTCTCTCTGCCTTCCTTCCTACCCCCTCAGTAAAGATCTTGGGGTTGGGAACCACGCCCGACAGACGGCCGTTCCTCCCAGGTGGGAGTCTAAGGATCAGCCCATCTCCCATGTGTGCCACATTCACTCCCACACGCGGGAGAAGCGTCCCTAGTCTCCCACGCGACGTGTTTCAAATATCATGCATCTTCACCTTCCTGCGCTTGTTGCTGCCCAGACGTGTTCCTCCACATCGACATCACAGGAGATGACGGTGGTGCATTGGTGGCAGTATTAGCCAAGGTTGACCAGTTTGTATGTATCTTTAAAGTTTTATCATTTTCTTAAATGTTGTGAAAGAACAACAGGGAAAAGGGTGGAATATATACGCGTGTGCTTTCCACTGACCACGTTGGCCCCTGTATACCATATCTTTACAATTCACGCAATCCCCTGTTATACCTTTCACCCTCCTGCATGTTCAGGCCCCGATCGCTTGAAATCTTTTTCACTATATCCTTCCGCCTTCAATTTGGTCTCCCGCTTCTCCTTGTTCCCTCGACTTCTGACACGTATATCCTCTTTGTCAACCTTTCCTCACTCATTCTCTCCATATGTCTAAACCATTTCAGCATACCCTCTTCTGCTCAGCCATGCTCTTTTTATTACACTTTTATTATTTACTCGATCAAACCGACTCACACCACATTTTCTCCTCAAACATTTTCATTTCACATCCACTCCCCTGCGCACGTCCTCATCTATAACCCATAGCTCGAATCCATTAAACAGTGCTGGGACTACTATACCTTCAGACATAATCATTTTTGCCTTATCAGAAAAAGACCTTTCTTGTCACATATTCTTCAGTGCTCCCAGAACCTTTACCCCTCACCCTCCATTTGTGGGCATGTCCACTCTCGGTTATCTAAAACATTTCAATTCATGTGGCCTTTCTTTGTCTGTTTCCTGGCAATATCTCGCTGACGCAAGGGGCGGCGATCGGTTGCGGGGAAGAAAATGTAAATGTTGTCATCTTTTCTTTTCCTTCTTGGCTTTGTGCTGTTCCCTGTAGGGCGGGGTGGCGTTGAGAATGGATGACGGCGAGCAAGTATGAATGCGTACCTGTGTATATATATGTGTATGTATACGTGTGTGTGTGTGTGTGTTTACGTGTGTGTGTATTTTTAAATATATAGCCGGAATGCCCATTTTCCGGGGATGCTGTAGCTTCACAGCTGTGATACAGTTGATAGCAGAGAATGGATGAACTCCTTTGGAATAAGGAGTTCTTTGGCGTTGCTCTCCGTATCATAACGGTTAATCCTCGTGTGGCTGGTCTCCATAAAGAAACTGAAGGAAGTGGCAGCCTAACGCGCCCCTCGGGTTGAAAACTTAGTGGCAGGGATATAAACAGACAGCTCACCACAGCAGTGGCCGGACTAATACCTGTAGAACAGGGAGGAAGCAGGATCATCACGGTGCTCAGAGAGGAACGTCTGAAGAGAGGTGACGCCTGGAAGGGTTTTGGTTCTGCTCTTGCTAGTATAAAGGTGGACGAGGAACCATCACTTGTGAGCAGCAGTGTTTGCTGAGGAAAATAAAAGCCCTCAAGAAAAATACTCATGGCATTTATTTAAGTCCTCCTACGTTTGAGATGCAGTCTTTGTGATGCTGATTATGTTGAGTTTCTGGGACAGAGTGAACGATATAGTTGCATCCAAAATGTTAGTGTTTTTACAGGGTTGACCTGTAATGTTTCGAAATTGAACAGAGAGAAACGAGTGACTTTTAACAAGTGGTGCTGAGGGGAAATTGCGTTTAAGCACTTCTGACCTTAACCAGAGAGTAAGCAACAGGACAAAACCCTGAATAACACCACCGTTGATAGGGCAATGGGGTTAGGTCCCTCTATGAACGACCACTGCAGTGGAAAGGCCGGAGAGCAAGCTATGCAATATGGAGGACAGAAGCAGAAAAAAAGAAAACAAAGGAAAGAAGTTTAAAAAGCAAGACCGTACGCCACACCGTGTCAAATGCTTTGGAGATGTGGAAGGCCACGACAAACGTGTCATCGAAAGCCGTGGTAGAGGAGGACTAGAGGTAAGTCACATTCCAGAGACCACCAGGAGACCTAGCGCTGCGAAGTCCTTGTTGGTGATCAGAAATAAGGGAATGGGATTCTAAGGGTTTGGAAAAGCGAGAGTTAAGGAGAGTTTCAAAGAGTTTCGAAATAACGGAAATGAGATCACCGTGAGCGATAGCTAGAATGGTTAAAGCGGTCTCTTCTCTTAAGGATGTGTTGGACCATTTAATGCATCCCAGTGGGAGGACAGTTTTGCGTTTTTAAGGCAAGACTGAATAGGCGAGCATCAATCGGAGGTACTGCTAGCTCAGAGGCACATTACCTTAGGACTCAAAGGCTGTTAGAAATAGGCATCTATTGCTTATAATACTTGGAAGACACAACAGGAAAAATAGAGATGATTTATTTTGCAGTATGCCAACGACGGGGGGCTGGGGGTGGCAAGGCGTTATGCTGATGTATATGTTTAGAGAACATGGTCGCACGTTTGATGTAGGATGAGAGAGAGAGAGAGATTTGAAACGGGGAGACACTGTCTGGCATGAAGCCCCATGTTTATATTTTGGGGCGATCTCTTGGGGGACGGGAGCGGGCGTCCTGCCGCTGTGTGAAGAAGGAGCTGGGGACGTCTTCCCCCTGTCAATAAGGACCTATGTGTCTGGACACGTTGCATGTGGGTGTGAGGAAGGAAGGATAAGACAACTCGTGAAAGGAAAATCTTATTTGGAAGACGTATTTGGTGCGAAGGGCAAGTTTATTTCGGGTTTCAAGATCAGTCGAGGGGATGTGCTCTAGGGTAAACATCGCAGTCAAAGGGTAGTAGATGCTTTTTCCAGTCGGGAGAAAGAGAGAGGCGTTTTCAGTACCAGAGAGAGAGAATGTGACTCTCTTTTCAAAATATTAGAACGAGTTACGTTCACCACTTGGGGAGGAGATTCGTACAATTTGTCTCCATTTTACACGGTAACGTTTACGAAATACAGCCAATATGACAAGGGGGAAAACCTCCATACTGTTTTTTTTTTTAGAAATATCATATTAGTGTACCTCTGTTGATCCATCTGAACTTGAGCAAGCGCGTCGACTCGTTTCGCAGACGACATGACGACTGCCAGAGATTGTTGTTGACGCCTTGAGCACGGCTGTACGACCCTGGAGCATGACGGTACGACCCCCTCGAGCAGGACAATACGACCCCGGAGCATGGGGCCGGTACGACCCTCGAGGTATGACGGCACGGACCTTGAGCACGGCTGCATGTTACCTTTGAACACGACGACGCTGTGAGTGACGGAAGTAATCAAGCGTGTGAGTGATCTGGACATGAAAGTAATCCTCTGTCTGACAGGGGAGGTCTTGCCCTGCGGAACCAACGGATTATGTGATAACGTCATCTTCCCTGACTTGGCTAACGTGCCACGGACAGGTGAACGGACGATGGTCGTCCATGACTGGCTCACGAACTCCTCAGCAACTTTGGAAAAAATGAAAATGTGGACATGTAAGGTAATATATATATATATATATATATATATATATATATATATATAT
>JAYMFT010243257.1:0-11017 GCA_038088735.1 Panulirus argus
GCCTTGATGAGGACTTTTGTCCGTGACTGGAGCCTTCAACATAAAAAAAAAAGAAAATGTGCTTATGTACCTGGCCATGAGAATAAAGACAATGAGTAGCAAGTGTTTTAGGAGCAGCTGAGTGAGAGCGTCAGCAGTTTTGTTGCAAGAGGACGGGTATATGTTATGGATGATTTGAATGTGGTGAGTAATGTGGCAGTTGATTGTATAAGAGGGGAGCATGGGGTATTCAGTTATGAATGGAAATGGTGAACAGCTTGTGGAGTTGTGTGCAGAAAAAGGACTAGTGATTGTGAATACCTAGTTAAAAAGAGGGACATACACAAGTATACGTATGTGAATGGGAAAGATCACCAGTGGACATTATTGGATTACATAATAGTTGATAGGCGTGTAGAAGAGAGGCTTTTGGATGTAAATGTGCTGAGGTCAGGTGGTATGTTTGATGACAAGATAGTGAAGGCGAGGATGAAGATTTGCAGAGGTTTTTGTAAAAGAGGAAAGAACATTTGGTAAGAAGAGAGTGGTGAGAGTAAATGATCTTGGAAAAAAGACTTTTGTGAAGAAATGCCGGGAGAGATTGAGCATAAAACGGGAAAAGCTGAGAGTAAGTAAAGGAAGGGGAATGGATGATGAATGGCATATATTTAGGGAAGCAGTGCTAGCAAGTGCGAGAGAATTGTGTGGCGTGCTAGAGATGGGATGTGGGCAGATTAGAAAGAGTAGTTAGTAGTGGAATGAAGGAGTAAAGTTGTGAAAGGGAAAAAAAAAAAGGCGTTTGGGCAGTACTTACAGGGATTGAATGCTAATGATTGGGGATGTATAAGAGAAAGCGGCAAAAGATCAAGAGGAAGGTGCAGGGGTTGGAAAAGAGAGCAAATGAGAGTTGGGGTGA
This sequence comes from Panulirus argus, assembly GCA_038088735.1. Classification (NCBI taxonomy): domain Eukaryota; kingdom Metazoa; phylum Arthropoda; class Malacostraca; order Decapoda; family Palinuridae; genus Panulirus; species Panulirus argus. The sequence goes on from JAYMFT010243257.1 coordinate 896, forward strand.
GGCAGTATCGGTAAACTTTGTGAAGGTTAGTTCGAAAAACAAGGGAACAAATTGGAACATCAGAGAAGGGGTTAAAAAGGAAAGTGGTAACAGGCATTAATGAAGTGAGGAGGAGATGGAATGAGTATTTTGAAGGACTGTTGAATGTGTTTGATGATAGGGTGGCAGATGTAAGGTGTTTGGGACGGGTTGGTATGTGAACAGAGAGAGTCACTGCAAATGATTAATCACTACACTGCAAGTAATTACCCATGAGACACTAATTCGGATTGGTGAAGAGGGAAGAGTAGTGAAAGCCTTGCGTAACATGGAATGTGGCAAGGTGGCTCAAGTGGATAGTATTGCTGTTGAATTAGTTAGGAAAGGGGATGACTGGGTTATTGATTGGTTAGTTAGGATTGGCGATATGAATGGATAGTCGCACTGTATAAAGGCAAGGAGGAAATAGGTGTGTGTTCAAACTACAGAGGTATAGGTTTGTTGAGTATTCCTCATAAGTTGTATAGGAGGGTAGTGATTGAAGGGGTGAAGGAATGTACAGAGCATCAGACTGGGAGGAAACTGTGTGGTTTCAAAAGTGGTAGAAGATTGTGGATCAAGTGTTTGCTTTACAGAATGTGAGTAAGAAATGCTTGCAGAAACAGGTGGATTTGTATGTGGCATTTATGTGGAAGAAGTTTATGATGCGTTTGATATAAAGATGCTTTGTGGAAGGTCTTTAAAGATATACTGTATGGGAGGAAAGTTGCCAGAAGCGGTGAGGAGCTTTTATCAAGGGTGTAAGGCATGTGTACTAGTAGGAAGAGAGGAGAGAGAATTGTTTCAAGTGAAGATTAGTCTACGGCAGGTGTGTGTGATGTCATCATTTTTTTTATTTGTTTGTGGATGGGTTGGTTAGGGAGGCAAATTCGAGAGTCTTAGAGAGAGGAGCGAGTTTACAGTCTGTGGGGGATGAGGGGCTGGGAAGTGGGTCGATTTGTGACTGAGTTTGGAAGAATGTGTGAAAGGAGAAAGTTGAGTGTAAATGGACTCCCTTAGTGTAGAGGTTAGCGTTCCTGACCGTGACATTCACGGGCCGCCCACCCAGGGTCGAGCGCATAGGTTCGAATCCTGGTTGCGGCAGTCGGTCCACAGTCAACCCTGCTGTTCATTCACCCTTCGGGGTTGGTAGATAAAGTGGGTACCTGGCTCAGGCTAGGGTATATATGTATATAGCGTTAATGGGATGGCCTAGGTTAAAGTGAGTCACAGGGTGGGTGAGGGGGCAAAGGTCTGGAAGTGCTGAAAAATGTGTGGAAAGAAAGATCGTTATCTGGAAGGGCAAAAATAGGTATGTTTGAAGATACAGTAGTCCCAAGAATATTATAAGGTTGCAAGGCATGGGCTATATATGCTGCCGTGCGGAGGGTGGATGTGTTGGAAATGAAATGTCAGAGGACAATATGCGGTGTGAGGTGGTTTGATCGAATGAGTAATGCCAGGGTTACAGAGATGTTTGGTAATAAAAAGAGTGTGGTTGAGAGAGCAGAAAAGGGTATGTTGAAATGGTTTGGACACAGTGGAGCGAATGTGAGAGGAAAGGTTGACAAAGAGGATATATGTGTCACAGATGGAGGGAACAAGGAAAAGTGGGAGACCAAATTGGAGATGGAAAAACATTGAAAAATATTTTGAGCGATCGGGGCTTGAACATGCAGGGGGGGGGGGGGGTGAAAGGCGTATACAGGAATAGAGTGAATGGGAACGATGTAGTATAAGTTGGTCGACGTGCTGTCTCTGAGCTGAACCAGGGCATGTGAAGCGTCCGGGGTAAACCTTGGAAAGGCCTTTAGGACCAAGATTTAGATAGGGAGGTGTTGGTTCGGTACGGTGCACATGACAGCTAGAAAATGGACGTCAATGGATGCCTCCTTTCTTCGTCTGTTCCTGGAGCTATCTGACTAACGCGAGAAATGGCGATCACGTGTGGGTAAATTCTTTGAATGATTATAATACAATTATTGTATCTTTGCCGTAATGACATCGTATTAATCCAGGTAATAGTACAAAAGTGTAAGCTCTGGTCCTCCAAGGCTCTGTACTCCTATAAGGTCCTTAAGCTGTCCCCCTTCATTCATGCTAAAATATATTACGTTTGTCTTTTAATTAAAGTAATGATCATAGGGTGAGGTACACAACTTTAGTCATTAGCAAGATTGACTGTATTTAGTATATTGCCACAAGTACGGAGATGTATGGGAGCCTAACTTAGAAGAACATTGGTCCTTTGTCTTATTAATGGAGGCACGTGTCTCATGTCTTAAGTCCATAATATGTCTTACTATATCAATAGACCTTTCATCTCAATGATTCATTATGATTATTATGATTAACTGGAAAAAGACGACTTATTATCCCTCATTTCATGAACGTTCTTCGCTTAATAGCTTTTGCTCATACACGCGAGGCTTATCAGTGAATCATCGTGAAGATTTATGGCTATGAATTTTTTTTCTTTTATAGCCACGAATTTTAAGTCCTGCGAGGGTGTTGATGACAGGGCGAAGGCTCTTTGCCGCGACCTTCTTGCCAAGAGCTTCACCGTAGCGACTCACGGAATTATTCGTACTTACTGGGGAAAGTTATCGTGCCCCACGAGAATCGATGATGCTCAAGTTATCAACAAACTGCCATACTTTGGCAGTGTTGGTAAGGCTTCTCTCATCTCTCTCTCTCTCTCTCTCTCTCTCTCTCTCTCTCTCTCTCTCTCTCTCTCTCTCTCGCTCTTCCATTCACGGTTATGAAGCTTACGAAATATCTTGTTATTGAGAAAAATCTGGTTAAATGTACCATGGGGATCTCGGGTTTGGAGGTAAGGGCCGAAGACTGGCGTTATCTTTAGGTTATTAAGAGAGGGGTATTAACCCTAGGCCCTCCTGTATTGCCACGTGAAGAGGTGGTGGCTCTGTTTAGGTGGAGGAGGAGGAGGAGGAGGGCGTCATGCTGGGCTTAATGATGAGTCCCAACCGCCCCTTGTTAAGCCTCTTATTTCAGGTGGTGATGGCATCCCACTGGTTCATAACGCTGGTTGGCTCCAACTTGGTGGCTGGCTCACACTTTTATTGGCTGGATGAAAACGTGGGGTTGGTTCATAACGCTGTGTAACTCGGTGGGGTGGTTGTCTCACCACGGTGGTGAGCCCCAACCCGTTTGGTTGTCTCAAAACGTTGGTTGGCTTGGACGTGTGGTTGGTTGATCTGGTAGAATTAAATATTTCCTTCCTCGTAACGATGGTTGGCTAAAACCTCGACTGACTTGAACGTGTCAGAGCACAACTAAATCTGGGAGCAACTGGTAAAGTGGAAAGATGAATTTAAAATCTCTTAGCAGCACATCACTACCGTGTTGCTTTACATCAGGCAGGATCCACTGTCTCCACGGTAAAATCCTCAGTTACCCGAGGAAATATGATTGGCACCTCTGCTGTTTCCTGTTCTCACGTCTGGCTTAGATAGACGCAAAAACAAGCCACAGTTTTGTATCATCCTTTGCAGATGATATGAAAATCTCAAAGGTAGAAGATATCCGAGACACTACAAAAACAAATAAACCTCTTAGTGGCCATCTGATGACATGTTCTTTAGTGGAGACCAGTGTTAACGGCCCCGTTATGAGGGATGTGAAGAACAAGGAAAACAACACGAAATGCTGGGCCGGAGGGAGCACTCAACACATCTCGGGAAAGCAGTTTAAAACACCTGGAAGCAGTAATGGCTGATGACCTTACTTTTGAACGACCACGACAGAGCAACAGTTGCCTCTTTCAGCAAAAGATGGCAGGCTGGATTTTACCGACCTTCAAAACAAGAGAGGTATAAAGCTTGTTATGACGCTCTTTAAGGCGCTGATGCTCTCCTGAGTAGGATCCTGTTGCGTGCTAACGTCGCCTCTCAAGGCGGTGGAGGAAGCTCTGGTGCTGGTGTGCAAAGATCCCTCTCAGCCTCCACGGACAGTGCTGAAATTTTTAATCTACTAGGAACGGCTTGAAACTCTGAGGCTGTACTTGTCCTGGGAGCAGATTGGAAAGATTTAATCATGATTTCCACTTTACAATCCCTTGATGGCATGAATCCTGGCATTCGACAGTGGTTCCTTTACTCGCACAATAGGCAAGGGAGACTGAGTAAGATATTAACATGGAAATCGAAAGGTGCAATAAGTAAAACGAGAACAACATTCGGAGACACAATAATGTGCAATACATAGTCCACCGTCATTTAGGAATGGCCTGGACTGTTCATTGGAGAAGTCTGAAACGGGCTTGTACTGTTAATGTACTTAAGATTACACCATAGCAGCCTGGGTGTCATGGTTACGAAGGTGTATGGGCCGCGGTCTCCAGCTGACTGACTGAGCAGAAGAGAAACGCGGAATATTGGTCCCGGACCGAGCTGTGGGGGTAGAAGACCTCTGAAGCTATCGTAAGGTATATGAAAGGTACCATACCGAACTCTCGAGGTAGAATACCCTCGTAAGGTAGGGTATACATACGACGAACTCATAGACCGAGCTTTGCCACGATTTATACCGTGAGTTGAATAAAACACTGCTTGTCGTATGATGTTTACTCGCTCATAATGACAGTCGATTCAAACATTTGAGGTTGACTTAAGCGTGGGTCTGACTCAAGAGTTGGTTAACCCCGAACGTTGATGTAGTCACATGGTTGTTCGGACCAGAAACTCTGGTTAAGTTAGACATGAGACGACCCGTTTAACAGTAAAACTTTCCGCCCCGGTGGTTTTAATGCCATGGTTAATGAAACCGGAAATTGCCTGAAACCAACGTAGCTGAACTTAATGGTTTTAGATCCTAATCGTATTGTTCTCTTTTCGCATCCCGTCACTACGCGTAGTATAGATGGGGCGCCGTGTCGTCACCTCTGCGTCTGTCTGTCTGTGTTCCGGAATACATTCCGGTCAGCACGATAACTCGAGAAGGATACATGATAGGAACTTCGTACTTACACCATAGGTGTCCTCAGTAAAGACGTAGATTACGTCAGAGAATTTTTCCGAATTAATAAGGTCATTGATTTTATTTTCTCCTTACACACACACACACGGGACATAGGCAACACAGGTGCCTCCTGCTATCGTCCCGCTCCCATTCTCTTCTCCTGGAGGGCCCTACACTTGTGTGTGTGTTCCTTCGTCCTCAGGAGACCTTGTGTCAGCAATCGGTTGGACATCTCGAGGTGGATTGTGGAGGAATTTGTAAGTTATTATTTGGACATCGTGAAGCTGAGCAGGTCGGTAATATTGTATCCACCGTTATGGTTTAAAGATGTGCATTCCATGTATCAGACTTCGTTTTAAGCTATTGATTGAAAAATTTACACCGTCATAGCGTGGCAAAGTTCTTACTCATTTAAACGTAATATGGCAGTTAGTTTTACCAGTTTTGGGTGTATAACTGTGACCTGGTTCTAGTGTGTGGTGTATTAGTTTCAGCTCACGCATGTGCTACCAAATAGCTTCGCCACTGGCCTCCGTGGTTTAGTGGATAGCGTTACTGACCATAAGTCAGTACAGGCCCGCCCGGGGTCGAGCCGTAGTGGTTTCGAATACTGAGCGCAAAAGTCGGCCAGCACCCAACGAAGGTGTTCATCTGCCCCTCAGGGCAAGAGGTCGATAAATGGGTACCTGGCTTAAGCTAGTGTGTGTGTGTGTGTGTGTGTGTGTGTGTGTGAAGACACGCAGGAGTAGAAACATGGGACCTCTATACAAGAGACTGGGTAACACGAGTGTAAAACTCTCTCTCTGTGACACACAAATAATGTTACACATGCTCAAATACTTGTTTGTCCTGCACAAAATCCACTTTTATGGGACTCTCGCAGTTCTCAGGAAGTCAGCCACCTCCACCAGCCAGACCCAAAGGTCAAGGAAAGTAGTGATGCTCTGTGTTTGTCTTGGTCTGTAGAATACAAGTGAGTTAAGGAGTAATGTTGCGTTTCTTGCACTGGAGTTACATTTTAGGCCTGTGATATGTGGCGTCGATGTTTTTAAAACTAGAGACATAAGTGGTGTCCATCCGAGAAGAGTCGAGAAAATGTGACTCGTATTTGTCTGGGAAGTGTAATGGCAGAATGACGTATACCTTGTAGGATGGAGTTCAAGACTGGGTGTGAGGGTGGTCGGACAAGGGAAGGTCAGATAACAGGAGACCTGATGGTCCATGACGAGATTATCTGCAGTCTTAAGGTAAAATTGTGGTGGAAGCGGGATAGCAAAGCAGAAGGCACCTCCCCACCCACCTCTCCCAACCTCTGAATTGCCGGAAGTAGGAGGAAAACAAATAAAAGTTGGGAAGAAACACCATGCTATCTGAAGAAATCGTACTGCCATAAAAATTTTGTTGGAAAGTGTGAGCGATAAAAGTTACTTACTCCAAGTAGACGCGGCCACACTCTGATTAGAGTCCAAATGAGGAAAAGAGGAAGCTGTTACGTCTGTTACATCTCCTTCCTGATGTCTTTTATTCGTGTGTGAAGGTTGTTGAATGCTTATGAAGTAGGTTACTGCTGTTGCATAAGATAATGTTGGGTGTCGAGCATTTTTAGGGTGGGATCTTATTGCAAGTAGTTTGGTCGGGCAGGCGATGAACGTTCGGGGTTGTTATCCAGCCAGTGATTGTTCTAAGTACTGTTTATGCTTAGTTTTGAAAGGAAGGTTAACTAGGCTAATGAGGGCATAGCACAGAGCAGAGCGTACTGACTGACTGTGCAGGATGTGCTGAGAGAATCTGTTCCTTCTCCGGGACTGGTGCTGGTGAGTGTTTTGAAGGCGTCTGGTGTGTTTGAGATGTTTTGATGCTCGTGATGTGGGCAGTGAATGTCATATATTCGTCGTATGTGTTTCCCTGGTATGGTTGTAGATGAAAAGATCAAATAAGAGAGATGGTTCATGACGAGAGTGATAGTCTACTCTGCAGAGGTAGAGACACTGGTGTTTTGTTGAGTGAGAGTGATGGATTATTCAGGATAATGTGAGGGTGCAGGTTGGACTCGCGTCTATCAGAGGTTAAGATGTCAGGGTAACGGTGGATTACTCTTGGGATGCGGTCTGGAAGAAGACAGTGTTCTAAATCTGCCAAGTGATGCTATATATTTATTCTCTGTGTGGTGCTGGCGTCCTACAATATAATTGTAAGTTCATCTTCATATAGGAGGAATTTCACACTGTGGCTTGCTGAGGATAGAGGGAGGTCATGCAGGAAGAGACTGAAGAGAGATGGAAAAAGAACTGCTACCCTGAGGGCTCCCTTGTAGAGCTTGAGATTTCTAAAAGTGAAGCTCTTGAGAGTGATTGGTTTGGTAATCAGCTTTGAGGCATTTTTTTTTTCAGGGGGGGGCGTTATATTTAACGTTTGGGGATGTTAGGGAACGGTTTCGATTTCTTTATTAACATCTGTTGCCACTAGTGCTGTGCAGGAGGGGGCTTATGATTGATTAAGGCCAACACTACGACTACCACCATCACCACTACCACACCACCACCACCGCCGCAACCACCACAACTACCACCACTACAACTGCTACCATCACGCTTCCGCCACCGCCATTGCGCGGGTCCAGCTCACATCACATCCGCCACCATGTTACGCTTATCTTTCCAACCCCAGCCGTATCTCCTCCCTTCCCTTCTTACAATGTTTCTCCGCCTCATCTCTCTCCGTCACATTACCCCTCTTCCCATCAATCTCCATCCCATTTCCATCACCCCAATCTCCCTACATTCCATCTCTCTCCGTCTCGTCTCTTTCCGTCCCATCTCCCTCCCGCTCATGTCTCTCCATCTCACCTCCCTCCGCCCCGGCCCATCTCCCTCACCCTCCCGCCCTGCGAACGACCTGCCATAGTCATCGTGACGAGCCTAATCGTCGTTCCAGCCCAATAATTGCTGGAACTTCTTCACAAACTTTACTTCATAAAGGTAGAATATATCCTCCTAAACCAGGAGCTTCCAGGACTTACAGTCGTAACAATGTACGCGGCGCCTGACCCGAGTGGTGGGGAGTGAGGGAGATTACCTTTGTTGCTGGCGGTGTGTGTAGGGGAGGGAGAGAGAGAGAGAGAGAAGGAGTGAGACACCTACACAAGGGACAAAGACTTAAAGAAAGACACACAGACACAGACCAAAAAGAATTCCCAGACGGAAAAATATATAAAATGTCCAACTCAAGACGTCTCCCATTAAGGCCCCAGGAACTCGGTCGGAAGCCTTAAGGAGGAGCTGGCAACGTCTTGCAGATTTTATTTCATAAATTTCATAAAGCGGTTCTCGCTGGCACCAGCAAGAATACATTAGTTCTGTCCCCTCTTCTCTCTCTCTCTCTCTCTCTCTCTCTCTCTCTCTCTCTCTCTCTCTCTCTCGGATGTGCCCAGAATCCTTGGCCAAAGGACGTGACGCTTCGTCCAATGGTGTCTTCTCCTGGTGGGGAAACATTTCGGCTGAGACGTCCACGTCACGAGGGAGTGTGCGAACCTGGAGCGATGGCGTTTGTGAATTATCTGGCCATCGGGTTATCCATAGATGGTGTGTTGCTGTGATTACCGCTTTGCATTGCATGTGTTTTGGGATCGTCTGTGTTTAGATGCCTAGAGGTTGAGGTGGGACGTGGCTAGATGCGAGAGGCTGAGCTGTTTAATACCTTTCCATTGCCAGTGTCTGTGTGAATTCCAGTTGGCTCGAGTAAGCGATTACATCATTCTTTTTCCGTCTGATCAGCTCCAACTTTTTTTTACTTTATTTATTTTCTGCTTCCGTATCATCGCTTGAGTCAGCGAACGCCACATGCGAAGGATTCTGGTCACGCTGCCTCGCTTCGATGGAGTGGCGGAAAAAAGAAATAGATATAGTGACTCCCGGACTGGAGCTTATAAGATAATGATGTATTTAGGATGCGTTTAAGACGTCTTCCTTCAACATCCCAGAGCGTCTGCTGCATAATTATATTTGTACCCCATGCCAACAGCTCAGGCATATTCTCTCTCTCTCTCTCTCTCTCTCTCTCTCTCTCTCTCTCTCTCTCAGCCTCGCGCGTGTTCCCAACAAGAGGGGAAGGACGAATTCCGGGAGAGATTTTCCCCTACAGGTTTGGACGGGAGTGGAACCCGTCTTTCCCCGTGTCAGAACACGTTTGGGGGCGTTTCAGCACGACCGGGCACGGTTGGCCAGCGGTTATGCCTTTCAGGAACTCTCTTTAATCCGGGAAAAAGAAAAGATATGGAAAGCTTCCAGAGTTTTGCTGTTCTTATGCGAGTCAAAAGAGTCGAAACTTCGAAGGATTGAATTTTGATTAAAGCTTTTGGTGAAGATTTAGAATTTTGGAGTAGGAGAAAAAAAAGGAAAATATTTTTGATTTCTCTGTGTAATATTTTTTTTTTCTTCTTGAATCTTTTAGCCCGACGGTACGACCCTTGAGCATGTTGGGTCAGGTCATGTGCAGACCGTCATGTGGTCGTGCTTTACGTCGTACTGTGGTGCGTAAAGGTAGTACTACATGCATGCTCAAGGGTCGTAAGGTCGTGCTCTGGGATCGCACCGCGGTCCTCAAGACGTACCGTAGAGCGCCAAAGTCGTGCCTTCGTGTGCCTTATCGTCATGTGCAACGGCCGTACCGTCGTACTCCGGGGTCGAACCCTTGCGCTCAGCGTTCATAACGTCGTAGTCAAGGGTCGTACTGTTGCGCTCAGGAGGCTGCTTAAGTCGCCACTTGTCATTCGAGCTCACAGCAACATTTTAACTCCGTTTTCTGTAGCCAGGATTTTTCCCCATTTTATAGAAAACGAATTTTATTCTTTTTTTTTTTTTTTCCTAAGGGTCGAGTATCATTCATTTTGACCTTGAATCACACTCTTTGATGTAAAATTTTGCCCTGTACATTTTAGAACGATGAATTATGGCTGCGAAAATGACGGCTCGGACCGTCAATAAGATTCGGGGGGGATTACAGTGACACACTGCAGTGAAGGTAATTGTGTTTTCTTTTTTCATAAATAATTGTAGCACCATTATGCACTTACTTGCCAGTGTCGATATGGAATTGTATATCCTGACGTGTGTGTGTGTATATATA
>JAYMFT010243268.1:0-11017 GCA_038088735.1 Panulirus argus
AAACCTGAATACATTATGCGACCGTGTGAGAAACCATTGGGGGATAAACTTCAATACAATAAGCGAGCCCGTGAGAAACCAGTGGGGGATAAACCTCATTGCAATATGCGACCGTGTGAGAGACCATTAGGGGATGAACATCAAAAAGATATGCGACCGTTTGAGAAAACATTGGAGGGAAGATCCTCAATACCATATGCAACCGTGTGAGAAACCGTTGGGGGATGAACCTGAAAACAATATGCGACCGTGTGAAAAACCAGTGGCGGATGATCCTCAGTACAATATGAGACCGGGTGAGAAACCAGTGGAGGATAAACCTCAATACAATATGAGACCTTGTGAAAATCCTGTGGAGGATAACCCTCAATACATTATGCGACCATGTGAGAAACCATTGTGAGAAGAACTTCAATACAATATGCGACCTTGTGAGAAACCACTGGGGGATAAACCTCAATACAATATGGAAGTGTGTGAGAAACTCTTGGGGGATGAACCTCACTACAATATGCAACCATGTGATAAACCAAAGGGAGAAAAACCTTAATTCAATATTTGGGGAATGAATCTCAATACAGTATGCGACAGTGTGAGAAACTATTAGGGGATAATCATCAATACAATATGGGACCGTGTGAGAAACAATTGGGGGATGAATCTCAAAAAAATATGCGACCGTGTGAGAAACCTTTGGGGGCTGAACCTCAGTATAATATGCGACCATGTGAGAAACAATTGGGGTATGACCATCAATACAATATGCGACCGTGAGAGAAATGACTCTGGGATGAATCTCAATACAATATGTAATCGTGTGAGAAACCATTGGGGGATGAACTGCAATACAATATGCGACCATGTGTGAAACCATTGTGGAAGGAACCTCAATATAATATGCCACTGTATGAAAAACCATTCAGGAATGAACCTCAATACAATATGCGACCGTGTGAGAAACCAATGAGGGATAAACCTTAATACAATATGCGAACGTGTGAGAAACCATTGGGGGATGAACCTCAATACAATATGCGACCGTTTCAGAAACCATTGCAGGATAAACCTCAATACAATATATCTAGCCCGTGAGAAACCGTTGGGGAATGAACCTCAATACAATATGCGATCGTGTGAGAAACCAGTGGAGGATAAATCTCAATACAATATGCGACCGTTTGAGAAACAATTGGGGGAAAAACCTCAATACAATATGCGAGAGTGTGAAAAACCACTGGGGGATGAACCTCAATACAATATGGAACTCTCTGAGAAACCAATGGAAGATAATCCTCAGTACAATATGCGACCCTGTGAGAAACCATTGGGGGATGAACCTCAATAGAATATGTAAATGTGTGAGAAACTATTGAGGGATGAACGTCAATACAATATACGACCGTGTAAATAACTAGTGGAGGATAAACCTCAATACAATATGCGACCGTGTGAGAAACCATTGAGGGATGAACCTCAATATAATATGCGACAGTGTGTGAAACCATTTGGGGATGAACCTCAATACAATATGCGACTCTATGAGAAACCAATGGGGGATGAACATTGTACAATATGCGACCGTGTAAGAAACCATTGGGGGATGAACCTCAATACAATATGCGACTCTATGAGAAACCAATGAGGGATAAACCTCAATACAATATGCGACCGTGAGAGAAGGCATTGGGGGATGAACCTCAAAACAATAGGCGACCGTGTGAGAAACCATTGGGGGATGAACCTCAGTACAAAATGCGATCGTGTGAGAAACCAATGCGGGATAAAACTCAATACAATATTCGACGCTGTGAAAAACCATTGGGGGATAAGCCTCAATACAATATGCGAGCCCGTGAGAAACCAGTGGTGGATAAACCTCAATAAAATATGCGACCGTGTGAGAAACAATTGGGGGATGATCCTCCATACAATATGCGATCGTGTGAGAAACCAATGCGGGATAAACCTCAATACAATATGCGACAGTGTGAAAAACCAGTGGTGGGTAAACCTCAATTCAATATGCATTCGTGTGAGAAACCATTATGGAATGAGCCTTAATACAATATGCGACCGTCTGAGAACCCATTTGGGGATGATCCTCATTATAATATGCGACCGTGTGAGAAAGCATTGAGGGATGAACCTCTAAACAATATGCGGCCTTGTGAGAAACCAGAAGCGGATAATCCTAAATACAATATAAGACCGGGTGAGAAACCAGTGGAGGATAAACCTCAATGCAATATGCGAGCGTGTGAGAATCCAGTGGAGAAGAGCCTCAATACAATATGCAACCGTGTGAGAAACCACTGTTAGATAAACCTCAATACAGTATGCGTCGTTGTGATAAACCACTGGGGGATAAACCCTAATACAATACTGAAATGTGTGAGAAACTATTGGGGGATGAACTTCAGTACAATATGCGACCGAGTGACAAACCACTGGGAGAAAAACCTCAATAAAATATGGGACCGTGAGAGAAACCATTGGGGGATGAACCTCAATACAAAGTGCGACCGTGTGAGAAACTATCAGGGGATAATCCACAATACAACATGGAACCGTGTGAAAAACCATGGGGAATGAACCTCAATAAAATATGCAACCGTGTGAGAAACCACTGGGGGATAAACCTCAATACAATATGCGATCGTTTGAAAAATGATTTGGGTATGAACCTCAATAATATGTGCGACCGTGTGAGAAACCATTTGGGGGAAGAGCGTCAATACAATATGCGACCATGTGAGAAACTATTGGAGGATAAACCTCAATAGAATATGAGAGCACGTTATAAACCAGTGGTGGATAAACCACAATGCAATATGCGACCGTGTGAGGAAACATACGAGGATGAACCTCAATACAATATGCGACGGTGTGAGAAGCCATTGGGAGATGAACCTTAATACAATATGCGACCGTGTGAGAAACCAATGGGGGATAAACGTCAATACAATATCCGACCGTGTAAGAAACAATTAGGGGATGAACCTCAATACAATATGCGATCGTGTGAGAAACCAATGGAGGATAAACCTCAATACAATATTTCGAGACTGTGAGAAACCATTGGGGGATGAACCTCAATACAATAGGCGACCGTGTGAAAATCCGTTGGGGGATGAACCTCAATACAATATGCGATCTTGTGAGAAACCAATGCGGGATAAAACTCAATACAATATTCGACCGTGTGAAAAACCATTGGGGGATAAGCCTCAATACAATATGCGAGCCCGTGAGAAACCAGTGGCGGATAAACCTCAATACAATATGCGACCGTGTGAAAAACCATTGGGGATGAACCTCAATACAATATGCGATCGTGTGAGAAACCAATGCGGGATAAAACTCAATACAATATTCGACCGTGTGAAAAACCATTGGTGGATAAGCCTCAGTACAATATGCGAGCCCGTGAGAAACCAGTGGTGGATAAACCTCAATACAGTATGCGACCGTGTGAGAAACCATTGGGGGATGATCCTCAATACAGTATGCGATCGTGTGAGAAACCAATGCGGGATTAACCTCAATACAATATGCGACCGTGTGAAAAACCTTTTTGGGGAAAAACCTCAATACAATATAAGAGCTCGTGAGAAACCAGTGGGGGATATACCTCAATGCAATATGTTAACGTGTGAGAATTTATTAGGGGATGAACGTCAATATAATACGCGACCTTTTGAGAAACCATTGAGGGATAATCCTCAATACAATATGCGAACGTGTGAGAAACCAGTGGCGGATATTCCTCAATACAATATGAGACTGGGTGAGAAACCTCAATACAATATACGATCGTGTGAGAATCCAGCGGAAGATAAACTTCAGTAGAATATGCGACCTTGTGAGAAACCACTGGGAGATAAACCTCAATACAATATGCGACCTTGTGAGATACTGCTAGGGGATAAACTTCAATACAATATGGAAGTGTGTGAGAAACCATTGGGGAAGTAACCTCAATACAATATGCTACCCTCTGACAAGCCACTGGGAGATAGACATCAATACAATATGCGACCATGTGAGAAACCATTGGGGAATGAACATCAATACAATATGCGACCCTGTGAGAAATCATTAGGGGAAAATCCTCAATACAATATGGGACCGTTTGAGAAAACATTGGGGGATGAGCCTCAATACAATATATGACCGTGTGAGAAACCATTGGGGGATAATCCTGAATACAATATGCGACAGTGTGAGAAACAATTGGAGGATGAACCTCAATACAATATGCGACCCTTTGAGATACTATAGGGGCATGAACCTCAATACAATATGAGTCCGTGTGAAAAACCATTGGGGGATGAACATGAGAACAATATGCGACCGTGTGAGAAACCATTGGCGGATGAACCTCAGTACAATATGCGATCGTTTGAGAAACCATTGCGGGACAAAACTCAATACAATATTCGACCGTGTGAGAAACCATCGGGGGATAAACCTCAATATAATATGCGAACCGGTGAGAAACCAGTGGGGGATAAACCTCAATGCAATATGCGACCGTGTGAGAAACCATTGGGGGATGATCCTCAATACAATATGCGATCGTGTGAGAAACCAATGTGGGATAAACCTCAATACAATATGCGAACGTGTGAGAAACCATTGGGGGAAAAACCTCAGTACAATATAAGAGCTCGTGAGAAACCAATGGGGATAAACCTCAATACAATATGTGACCGTGTGAGAAATTACTAGGGGATGAACCTCAACGCAATATGCGACTTTGTGAGAAACCATTGGGGGATAATCCTCAAACCAATATACGACAGTGTGAGAAACGAGTGGTGGAAAATCTTCAATACAATATGAGACCGTGTGAGAAAACAGTGAAGGATAAACCTCAGTACAATATGCGAACTTGTGAGAATCCAGTGGAGGATAAACTTCAATAAATTATGCGACCTTGTGAGAAACCACTGGGAGAAAAACCTAGATACAATATGCGACCTTGTGAGATACCACTAGGGGATAAGCTTCAGTAAAATATGGAAGTGTGTGAGAAACCATTGGGGAATGAACCTCAATACAATATGCGACCCTGTGACAAACCACTGGGAGAAATACATCAATACAATATGCGACCATGTGAGAAACCATTGGGCAATGAACATCAGTACAATATGCGACCCTGTGAGAAACCATTAGGGGATAATCCTCAATACAATATGGGACCGTGTGAGAAGACATTGGGGGATGAACCTCAATAAATTATGCGACCGTGTGAGAAACCATTGGGGAATGAACCTAAATAAAATATGCGACAGTGTGAAAAACCATTGGGGGATGAACCGCAATACAATATGTGACCGTGTGATATACCAATGGGGGATAAACCTCAATACAATTTGGGACCGTGTGAGAAACCACCGGGGGATGAACCTCAATACAATATGGGAACGCGTGAGAAACCATTGGGGGATAATACTCAATACAATATGCGATAGTGTGAGAAACCATTACGGGATAAACCTGGAAACAATATGCGAACGTGTGAGAAACCAGTAGCGGATAATCCTTAATACAATATGCGACCGTGTGAAAAACCAGTGGAGGATAAACCTCAGTACAATATGCGAACGTTTGATAAGCCAGTGGATGATAAAACTCAATACAATATGCGACCGTGTGAGAAAGCACTGGTAGATAAACCTCAATAAGATATGCGAACTGGTGAGAAACAACTGGGGGATAACCTCAATACAATATGCGACCGTGTGACAAGCCACCGGAAGATAAACCTCAATACAATATGCGACCGTGTGAGAAACCATTTGGGGATTAATCTCAATTCAATATGCAACCGTGTGGGAAACCATTAGGGGATAATCCTCAATACAATATGGGACCGTGTGAGAAACCATTGGGGGATGAATCTCAATAAAATATGCGACCAAATGTGAAACCATTGTGGGATAAACCTCAGTACAATATGCGACCGTGTGAAAAACCATTGGGGGATGAATCCCAGTACAATATGCGATCTTGTGAGAAACCATTGGGGGATGTACCTCAATACAATATGCGACCGTATGAAAAACCAATGGGGGATAAACTTTAATACAATATGGGACTGTCTGGGAAACCATTGTGGGATGAACCTCAATACAATATGCGAATGTATGAGAAACCATTGTAGGATAAACCTCAATACAATATGCTAGCCCGTGAGAAACCAGTGGGGATAAACCTTAATTCAATATGATATCTTGTGAGAAACGATTAGGGGATGATCATCAATACAATATGCGATCGTGTGAAAAGCTATTAGGGGATAATCCTCAATACAATACGCGACCGTGTGAAAAAGCATTGGGGGATGAACCTCAAAACAATATTCAACTGTGTGAGAAACCAGTGGCGGATAATCCTCAATACGATACGAGACCGGATGAGAAACCAGTGGAGGATAAACCTTAATACAATACGCGACCGTTTGAGAATCCAGTAGAGGATAAACCTCAATACAATATGCGACCGTGTGAAAAACCACTGAGAATTAAACGTCAATACAATATGCGACCTTGTGAGAAACTACTGAGGAATAAACCTCCATACAATATGGAAGTGTGTGAGAAACTAATGGGGGATGAGCCTCAACGCAAAATGCGACCTGTGACAAACCAATGTGAGATAAACCACATTAAAATATGCGACCGTGTGAGAAACCATTGAAGGATGAACCTCAAAACAATATGCGACCTTGTGAGAAACTATTAGGGGATAATCCTCAATACAATATGGGACCGTGTGAGAAACAATTGGGTGATGAACCTCAATAAAACATGCGACCGTGTGAGAAACCATTGGGGGATGAAACTCAGTAATATGCAATCGTGTGAAAAACAACTGGGGTATTAACCTCGCTACAATATGCGACCGTGTGAGAAACCATTTTGGGAACGAGCCTCAATATAATATGCGACAATGTGAGAAACAGTTGGAGGGCAAACCTCAATAGAATATGAGAGCCCGTTATAAACCAGTGGGGAATAAACCACAATGAAATATTCGACCGTGTGAGGAACCATACGGGGATGAGCCTCAATATAATATGCGACCGTGTGAGAAACCATTGGGGGATGAACCTTAATACAACATGCAACCGTGTGTGAAACCATTGGGGGATGAACCTGAATATAGTATGCGACTGTGTGAGAAACCATTGAGGGATGAACCTCAATACAATATGTTACAGTGTGAGAGAACAATTGGTGATAAACGTCACTAGAACATGCGACCGTGTGAGAAACAATTGGGGGATGAACCTCAATACCATATGCGATCGTGTGAGAAACCAATGGAGGATAAACCTCAATATAATATATGGAGAACGTGAGAAACCATTGGGGGATGAATCTCAATACAATATGCGATCGTGTGAGAAACCAGTGGAGGATAAACCTCAATACAATATGCGACCGTGTGAGAAACAATTAGGGGAAACACCTCAATACAATATGCGACAGTGTGAGAAACCATTGGGGGATGAACCTCAGTACAATATGGGCCCCTGTGAAAAACCATTGGAAGATAAACCTTAATACAATATGCAACCGTGTGAGAAACCATTGGAGGATAAACCTCAATTCAATATGCGACCGTGTGAGAAATCATTTGGGGATGAACCTTTATACAATTTTGCGACCATATGAAAAACCACTGGGGGATAAACGTAATACAATATGCGACCGTGTGAGAAACCAGTTGGGGATGAACCTCAATACAATATGCGACAGTGTGAAAAACCATTGGGGGATGAGCCTCAGTACAAAATGCGACCGTGTGAGAAGCCACTGGGGGATAAACCTCAATACAATATGCGACCGTCTGACAAGCCACCGGGAGATAAACCTCAATACAATATGCGACCGTGTGAGAAACCATTGGCCGATGAACCTCAATACAATATGCGCCCGTGTGAGAAACCATTAGAGAATAATCCTCAATACAATATGGAACCGTGTGAGAAACCATTGGGAGATGAAACTGAAAAAAATATGCGACCATGTGAGAAACCATTGTAGGATGAACCTCAGTACAATGTGTGACCATGTGAAAAATCATTGGGGGATGAGTCCCAGTACAATATGCGACCCTATGAGAAACCATTGGGGGATGAACCTCAATACAATATGCGACCGTATGAGAAATCAATGGGGGAAAAAACCTCAATAAAATATGGGACCGTGTGAGAAAACAATGTGGGATGAACATCAATACAATATGCTAACGTGTGAGAAACCATTGGATGATAAACCTCAATACAATATGCGAGGCCGTGAGAAACCAGTGGGACATAAACCTCAATACAATATGCGACCGTGTGAGAAACCAGTGGTGGATAAACTTCAATACAATATGCTAGCTCGTGAGAAACCAGTGGGGGATAAACTTCAATTGAATATGCGATCGTGTGAGAAACCATTAGGGGATGATTATCAATTAAATATGCGACCGTGTGAGAAACCATTTGGGGATAATCCTTAATACAATATGAGACCGTGTGAAAAAGTACTGGGGGATGAATATCAAAACAATATACGACCGTGTGAGAAACCAGTGGCTGATAATCCTCAATAAATTATGAGACCGGGTCAGAAACCAGTGGAGGATAAGCCTCAATACGATATGCGACCGTGTGAGAATCCAGTGTAGGATAAACCTCAATACAATATGCGACCGAGTGAGAAACCACTGAGAGATAAACCTCAATACAATAATCGACCCTGTGAGAAACCACTGAGGGATAAACCTCAATACAATATGGAAGTGTGTAAGAAACTACTCGGGGATGAACCTCAATACAAAATGCGACCTCTGACAAACCACTGTGAGATAAACCTCACTATAATATGCGACCGTGTGAGAAACCATTGGAGGATGAACCTCAAAACAATACGCGACCTTTTGAGAAACTATTAGGGGATAACCCTCAATACAATATGGGACCGTGTGAGAAACAATTGGGGGATGAACCTCAATAAAATATGCGACTGTGTGATAAAGCATTGGGGGATGAACCTCAATACAATATTCGACCGTTTGAAAAACAAATGAGGTATTAACCTCAATACAATATGCGACCGTGTGAGAAACCATTTTGGGGAAGAGCCTCAATACAATATGCGACCATCTGAGAAACCATTGGATGATAAATCTCATCAGAATGTGAGAGCTCGTTATAAACCAGTGGCGGATAAACCACAGTGCTATATGCGTCCGTGTGAGGAACCATACGGGGATGAACCTCAATACAATATGGACCGTGTGAGAAACCATTGGGGGAGAAACCTTAATACAATATGGGACCGTGTGTGAAACCATTGGGGGGTGAACCTCAATATAATATGCAACTGTGTGAGAAACCATTGAGGGATGAACCTCAATACAATAGGCGACCGTGTGAGAGACCAATGGGGGATAAACCTCAATACATTATGCGACCGTGTGAGAAAGCATTGGGGGATGAACCTCAATATAATATGCGACCGTGTGAGAAACCATTGGAGGATAAAACTCAATACAATATATCGAACCCGTAAGAAACCATTGGGGGATGAAGTTTATACAATATGCGATCAGGTGAGAAATCATTGGGGGATGAAACTCAGTACAATATGCGATCGTGTGAGATACCAGTGGAGGATAAACCTCAATACAATATGCGACCGTGTGAGAAAGAATTGGGGGAAAAACCTCAATACAATATGCGACGGTGTGAGAAACCATTGAGGGATGAACCTCAATACAATATCGGACCGTCTGAGAAAACGGTGGATGATAAAACTCATTATAATATCCGACCGTGTGAGAAACCATTGGGGAATGAACATCAATACAATATGCGACCGTTTGAGAAACAACTGGGGGATGAACCTTAATACAATATGGGACTCTGTGAGAACCTACAAGATGATAAAACTCAATACAATATGCGACCGTGTGAAAAACCAGTGGAGGATAAACCTCAATACAATATGCAACTGTGTGAAAAACCAGTTTGGGGATAAACCTCAATACAATATGCGACCGTGTGAAAAACACTTGGGAGATGAACCTCAGTCCAATATGCGACCGTGTGAGAAACCATTGGTGGATGAACCTTAATAAAATAGCGACCGTATAAGAAACTAATGGGGGAAAAACCTCAAAGCAATATGCGACCGTGTGAGAAAGCATTGATGGATAATCCTCAAAACAATATTCGACCGTGTAAGAAACCAGTGGTGGATAATACTCAATACAAAATGAGACCGTGTGAGAAACCAATGGAGGATAAACCTCAATACAATATACGATAATCTGAGAATCCAGTGGAGGATAAACCTTAGTACAATATGCGACCGTCTGAGAAACCACTGGGAGATAAACCTAAATAGAATATGCGACCTTGTTGAGAAACCACTGGGAGATAAACCTCAATACAATATGCGATCTTGTGAGAAATCACTGAGGCATAAACCTCTATACAATATGAAATTGTGTGAGAAACCATTGGGGGATGAACCTCATTACAATTTGCGACCGTGTGACAAACCACTGGGATATAAACCTGAATACAATATGCGACAGTGTGAGAAACCATATGGGGATGAACCTCAATACAATATGAGACCGTTTGAAATACCATTACGGGATAATCCTCAATACAATATGGGACCATATGAAAAACTGTTGGGGGATGAACATCAATAAAATATCCGACCGTGTGAAAAAGCATTAGGGGATGGACCTCAATATAATATGCGACCTTGTGAAAAACAATTTTTTTTTTTTTTTTATGTTGAAGGCTCCAGTCACGGAAAAAAGTCCACATCAAGGCCGGACCCTAATTGAAATATAGATAGAGTTGAGAAATTGGGAAAAACAGACAGAGAAAGTATTTACAAATTTTTGAGATAGTAAAAAACATGTCTTTTGAAATGAGCCAGGTCATAGTTATTGGGAAAGACATGAGAAGGTAGAGAGTTCCAGAGCTTCG
>JAYMFT010243279.1:0-11016 GCA_038088735.1 Panulirus argus
CCCCAAAATCTTTCAGGGATGATGACCAGACATTAGTGAGATAGGAAAGAATATCACCAGTGGATCTCGCCTTACGGGAGCCATACTGGTCATCAGACAGAAGACTGTGATTTTCGAGGTGTTTAAGGATATGGGAGTTTAGGAAGGATTCAAAGATTTTAAAAATGGTAGATGTCAAAGCAACAGGACGATAGTCAGAGGGTTCAGAACGATCACCCTTCTTAGAGATGGGATGTATCAAAGCATGTGTCCAAGGAGAAGGAAAAGTTTGGTTTTTTAAAAAGAAACGGAATAGACGAGCAAGGACAGGTGCAAGTTAAGAAGCACTCTCTTTCAGTACACGGGGATGGATGCCATCAGGACCATAAGCCTTGCTTGTGACCAGAGAAAGAAGCGCTTTTCGGACATTCCTAAAAGAGATTACAGGAAGAGTCATAGGATTAGTAAGAGGAGCATCAGGTGGTGAGGGAATATTAGAGTCATCCAAGATGGAGTTAGAGGAGAAACGGGAACCAAAGAGAGTTGCCCTGTCAATGAGAGAGACAGCTATATTACCGTCAGGACGGAAAAGCTAGGGAAAGGTAGAGCGAAAAAAGTTGCTAGAGATGCCTTTAGCTAAAGACCAGAAAGACCTATCCGTGGATGACGAGGAGAGGGTTCGTACTTCCTTTCAATAAAGGAAAGCTTCGCCTCACGGATAACGCACTTGCAGCGATTACGGGCAGTGATAAAAACTGAATGGAAGCCAGGAGTAGGAGAGTTTTCACACTC
This sequence comes from Panulirus argus, assembly GCA_038088735.1. Taxonomy (NCBI): domain Eukaryota; kingdom Metazoa; phylum Arthropoda; class Malacostraca; order Decapoda; family Palinuridae; genus Panulirus; species Panulirus argus. Next base: position 772 of record JAYMFT010243279.1, read on the forward strand.
CCGATATGCCTAATCCCTTGCCTGAATGGCTTCAGAACAGGAACTGTTGAACCATGGATTGGATGAATAAGTAGTCTTGGAGGAAGAGGGGATAAATGCTTCCATTCTCGTAAGAATAACCTCTGTTATGCGTTTGGCGGAGACAGAAGCATCACCACATAAGAGAGTTATTCCAGTCAGCTTTGTTCAGGCGCCAGTATTTACGCTTAGAAGGGGCTGCTGGAAAGGAAGGTGCCGTTATGATAGATACATTTATGAGAGTATGATCAGATGAACCAACTGGGGGTGAGATTGTATATCTACAGTAAGGTGGACTGGAGGTAAAAACAAATCCAGAATATTAGAAGAGTGATCATAGCGGTCAGCTATATGGGTAGGGTGGGAGATTATTTGCTCTAAATCAGTGACGATGGAGAACGTGAGGGCATCGATCCCTCCACCATCCGTATGGGAGGAATTCAACCATTCCATATGGTGAACGTTGAAATCCCCGAGGTAGAGGATCTCGGCTTGCGGGTGAGAGGAATTCACAGTCTCATGCGAGAAGTTTAGATAGTCGAGGAAGGATATAAGATTTATAGAATTAGGAAGTAAGGAGACAGACTTTGAGCCACATAACATCGAAGTTTGGAGACTCAAGGTCCTTGAGGCGTGCAACAAGTGTGTTTATGTTGGAGTAAGCACAAACACCACCTTTGAATCGGAAACGTGAGTGGAGATTATATTTAGATATGAAACAGGGTCTAGTGAGAACATCATTAGACAACTGTGTATCAGACAGAAGTAAAATATTAGGAGAGGTACTAGACAGATGGAGTTCAACTGAGGAGAGATTACTAGAGAGACCACAAATGTTGGTAGAGTGAATAGAAAAAGATGAAGGTTTAACACAGAGGGAAGAGTCGTGAGAGGAGCCGGTACTACTAACACTAGAGCCCTCCCTCTCATTGGCTGTAGAGTCAGGCTGAAACCCGGAGATTTTTAGCACCCCATGATGCCGGGGACTAGGGACCATAGATTGGACGGACTCTGTCATGGTGATACTTATGTTTGAGTGGACAGGAATTGACAAAAGTACTGATGTGGAATAAGTAATGATAATAAGCAAGGTCTGAGTGGGTTTATGGTGCTTGTAAGATTGTAGGACTAGCCAGGTAGTCCCGTTTTGATGAGACAAACAAACTAGCAATCCTGACACAGAGAGTGTTAGGTGGTTCCGGGCACCACTTTAACGCTCCTCAGTCGTATCTGTTGTCTGTCACTATAGCCTGTATCTGTTGTCTACTCCTGCAGTCTGAATCTGTTGTCTACTACTGTAGCCTGTATCCATTATCTACTAATGTAATCTGTATCTGTTGTCTACTACTGTAGCATGTATCTGTTATCTGAGACTGTAGCCTGTATCTGTTTCCTGCTACTTTAGCCTATATCTGTTTCCTTCTACTGTAGCTTGAATCTGTTATCTACCTCTGTAGCCTCCATCTGTTGTCTACTAATGTATTATATATCTGATACCTTCTACTGTTGCCTGTATCGTTTGTCTACTATTGTAGTCAGTATCTGTTGTCTGCTAATGTAGTCTATATCTGTTTTCTAAAACTGTATCCTATATCTGTTCTTAGCTAATGTAGACTGTATCTGATGTTTGCTGCTGTACCCTGTATCTGTTGTCTACTACTGTAGAATGTATCTGTTGTCTGCTACTGTAGCCTGTATCTTTCGTCTACTACTTTAGCCTGTATCTGTTGTCTGCTAAAGTACCTAGTATCTGTTGTCTGCTACTGTAGCCTGAATCTGTAGTCTGCTACTATAGCCTGTATCTCTACTGCTGTAGCTTATATCTGTTGTCGGCTACTGTGGCCTGAATCTGTTGTCTACTACTGTAGCCTGAATCTGCTGTTTGCTACCGTAGCCTGTATCTATTATCTACTACTGAAGATTGTATCTGTTGTCTGCTACTTTAGCCTGTATCTGTAGTCTACGACTGTAGCCTATATCAGTTGTCTGCTACTGTTGCTTGTGAAGGTTGTCTGCTACCTACAGTAGACTGTAACTGTTGACTACTACTGTAGGCTGTATCTGTTGTCTACTACTGTAGCCTGATCTGTTTTCTACTGTAGTCTGTATCTTTTGTATACCGAACCCTGTATCTGTTGTCTGCTACTGTAGCTTTTATCTGTTGTGTACTTCTGAAGCCTGCATGTGTTGTGTACACCTGAAGCCCGTATCTGTTTTCTGCTATAGTAGCCTGTATCTCTTGTCTACTACTGTAACTTGTATCTGTTGTCTGCTACTGTAACTTGGATTTGTTGTCTACTACTGTAGCTTGTATCCGTTGTCTATTACTGAAGCTAGTATCTGTTGTCTGCTACTATAGCCTATATATGTTGTGTACTACTGTAGCCGGTATCTGTTGTCTACTACAATAGCCTGTATCTGTTGTCTACTAATGTAGCTTGTGTCTGTTGTCTCCTACCGTAACCTGTACCTGTTTCTGCCACTGCAACCTATATCTGTTGTCAACTACTGTTGCCAGTATCTGTTGTCTACTGCTGTAGTGTGTGCTTGTTGTCTACTTCTGCATCTTTTATCTCGTCTACAAATGAAACCTGTGACTGTTGGCTGGATCTTTTTCTACTAATGTAGCCTATATCTGTTGCTGTAGCTTGTATCTCTTGTCTACCACCGAACCATGTATCTGTTGTCTGCTACTGTACCTTGCACCTGTTCTCTACTACTACATCTGTTGTCTACTATTGTAGTCTGTATCTGTTTTCTGCTACAGTAGCCCGTTCTCTTGTCTACTACTTTACTTTGTATCAGTTGTCTGCTACAATAGCCTCAATTTGTTGTCTACTACTGTAGCTTCTATCTGTTTTTTATTACTGTAGCCTGTATCTGTTGTTTGCTACTGTAGCCTGAATCTGTTGTCTGCTACTGTGGCCTGTATCTGCTGCCTACTACTGAAGCTTGTATCGGTTGTCTGCCACTGTAGAAAATACCTTTTTCTGCCACTGTAGCCTGTATCAATTGTCTATTACTGTAACCTGTATCTGTTGTCTACTACTGTAGCCTGTATATCTTGTCTACAACTGAAGCCTGTATCTGTTGTCTGCTACTCTTGCCTGTATCTGTTGTCTACTACTACTGTAGCGTGTACCTGTTTTCTGTTAAAGTAGCCCGTATCTATTTTCTGCCACTGTAGCCTGTATCTGTTGTCTGCTACTGTAGCTTTTACCTGTTGTCTGCTCCTGTAGCCTCTATCTGTTTTCTACTACTGTAGCCTGTATATGTTGTCTACTACCGAAGCCTGTATCTGTTGTCTGCTACTGTAGCCTACATCTATTGTATACTGCTGTAGCCTACATCTGTTGTCTGCTACTGCAGCCTGTATCCGTTGTCTACTACAGTAGGCTGTATCTGTTATCTGCTATTGTAGCCTGTACCTGTTGTCGGCTACTATAGCCTTTATCTGTTGTGTGCTACTGTAGCCTCTGTCTGTTCTCTGCTACTGTAGCCTGTATATGTTGTCTCCTACTGAAGCCTGTATCTGTTGTCTGTTACTTTAACCTGAATCTGTTGTCTACTACTGTAGCCTGCATCTGTTGTCTGCTACTCTAGCCTGTATCTGGAAGCAGTGAGAAGTTTTTATCATGGGTGTAAGGCATGTGTACGAGTAGGAAAAGAAGAGAGTGACTGGTTCCCAGTGAAGGTTGGTCTGCGTCAGGGGTGAGTGATGTCCCCATGGTTGTTTAATTTGTTTATGGATGGGGTGGTTAGGGAGGTAAATGCCTGTATCTATTTTCAGCTACTGTAGTCTATATCTGTTGTCTCCTGAAGTAATCGGTGTCTGTTTTCTGCTAATTTAGCCTTATCTATTTTCTGCTACTGTAGCCTGTATCTGTTGTCTATTACTGTAGCCTGTATCTATTGTCTACTACTGTAGCTTGTATATATTGTTTGCTTCTGTAGCCTGTATCTGTAGTCTACTACTGTAGCCTGTATCTGTTGTCTGCTACTGTTGCCTGTGTCTGTTGCCTACTACCTACTGTACACGCTATCTGTTGTATACTACTGTAGTTTGTATCTGTTGTCTGCTACTGTAGCCTTAATCTGTTGTGTAATACTGTATCCTGCATCTGTTGTCTGCTACTCTAACCTGTATCTGTAGTCTACTACTACTGGAACTTGTATCTGTTGTCTGCTACTGCAGCCTGTATCTGTTGTTTGCTAATGAACCCTGTATCTGCTGTCTGCTAATATACCCTGTATCTATTGTCTACTACTGTAGCCTATATCTGTTGTCTACTAGTGTAGTCTGTATCTGTTGTCTGCTATTGTAGCTTATATCTATTGTCTCCTATTGCAGCCTGTATCTTTTATCTGCTACTGTATCATGTATATGTTGTCTGCACTTTAGTCTGTATTTGTCTACTATTGTAGCCTATATCTGTTCTCTGCTACTGTACCTTGTATATGTTGTTTATCACTTTAACCTACATCTCATATCTACTACTGTAGACTGTATCTGTTGTCTGTTGTTGTAACCTCTACCTGTCGTCTGCTACTGTAGCCTGTATCTGCTGTTTACTACTATAGCGTGTATCTGTTCTCTCCTACTGTAGCCTGTATCTGTTCTCTGTTACAATAGCCTGTATCTGTTTTCTGCTACTGTAACCTGAATCTCTTGTCTACTACTGTAGCCTGTATCTGTTGTCCACTTATGTAGCTTGTACTTGGTTTCTATCAGACTGGGATGAAGTTACATCAGGGGTCCCCCAAGGAACAAAACTGGGACCAATCGTCTTTCTAGCTGTCATAAACAGCATTTGCCTCAATTCTTCTTTGCATTTCAAATATGTGGATGATATGACACTTGCCGAAATTATTGATGTAAATGACAGAATGGATGTCACTATGCAAAACACTCTTAATACGCTCGAAAATCAGTGTATAGCATTAAAAATGTCTCCAAATCCTCTGAAATGTGAGGCGTTCTATGTAAGTCCACCAAAGAGACCGCTAGTGTTTTCCCCCAACTAACCCTGAAGGACGTGGGTTAGTTTAAGCTGGGATGACCATGTGAACTACACGATTAACAAAGCCAACAGGTGTTTCTTTATTTCATACCGTGCACGTCTCAATTTGATTTTAGTAAAGAAACATTATTTCAGTTGTATACACGGTAACACAATACCTTGGGACGTCTACAAAGGAGAGCGTTTAGGATTATCCCTGGTGGTCAGTACACTACTTACAATAACGCAATGCCAGTTTCAAATGCAAAAAAGCCTGTTTGAAAGACGAAGTGAATTAATGCTGAAATCTGGAAAGAATTTGATGAGCTCCACAAAACACAGATCACACTATTGCCGCCCCTTTTTACGCGAGGTGCACGGCGGGGACAACGCGGCGGGGCGGGGCGTTGTTACAAGCCGTGCGTTGCCGCACTTCCAGCTGTAAACACTCCACCACACCATATACTGTAACCACACACTCATACTGCCTAATGTACCTAATGTTGAAGCATAACGCATGTTTGTTTATTATCTATTGTTTTAGGTGGACACTTTAATTTCATGTTTTTAATCTCGACTTTAACCTTTTAGCATGTATTGTCTTAGGTTAGTGCTTATATTTCATGTTTTTTATATTGATCCTAACTTGTATTATATTCTTTTCTTTTAGAGAAACATATCTATTGCATGACTTTTAGACTTAAGTTTCCTTGAAATTGTTAACTATTTCGAAATATCTGTGAGCCAAGTCGTCATGTTATAATATGTCAGTGCATATATTTGTAACTTTCTTGGCAAATGAACCATGAATCATCATAATTATTATAATCACAAATGTTCCACTGTGATATCTACGATTGTGGGTCTTCTCTCTCCTCCATTCAGTGACCACTACACGAGTCGACAAAGACTGGTCTCAGAACCAAGATAAGAAGGAACACTAGATGTTGGGCAACAGACGGAAGCCTGGAACGCGGGTAAAGAGTTTGATGGAAGTCAGGTTACATCTGGAGCAACAGAAACACCAGCAACAGCGGTAGGAGGGCTGGAACATAACGACGGAGCAACGCCAGCAACAGGTGGCCTGGAAGGTAGGCAGCCAAAGCAGGTGGCCTGGAAGGAAGGCAGCAACTCCAGCAGCAGGTGGCCTGGAAGGTAAGCAGCAGGTGGCCTGGAAGACAGACAGCAACATCAGCAGCAAGTGGCCTGGAAGGTAGGCAGCCAAAGCAGGTGGCCTGGAAGGTTGGCAGCAACTCCAGCAGCAGGTGGCCTGGAAGACGGACAGCAGCACCAGCAGCAGGTGGTCTGGAAGAGCAGGCAGGAATGGCATTAGCGCCAACGACCGTATGTGGGCTGGAGGGGCAGGCACCAGCAGGCGGGCCGTTGGATCAACAGTAGGAGGCGAGGTGACAGGCAGGCAAGAGGAACAACGGAAGCACCAGCAGAAGCAGCAGCAGGTGAAGGAGGCAGAGGCAGGAGGCAAAGGCGGCGGCGGCGGCGGTCTGGAAGGTAGGGGGTTTAGCGAGACGAGGTTGGAGGGACCAGCGGCCGGGTAATGGTTGGATAAGTCCTCGGGTGGAATGCTAATGTTTCTGATAACATCCTGATCGGTTCCCCGCCAACTAGAATACGACCCGCCGCCTCAGCCCTACCCTACCCTAACCCCTCCAAACCCTACACACCGTGGCCTACACAGTGGTGCACCCTACGCACTAGGTCGCCCCTGCATCCACCCGCCAAACGCAGATGGGGTGTGGTGGGGTGGTGGAGTCGGCCTACCCGACACATAACGTCAGTCGCCGACATGACGAAGCCTCGGGATGCGACAGAGAAGCGTCCCTTCCTTCGCTACGGCATCGTCTTCTCCGTTCGAGGGACACTGTTCCTCGGGCTAGTCCGCACCACCCGTGCGCCGCCCATCGTCCGCACCACCTGCATCCACCTGTAACGCCGCTCACCGTCCGCACCAACTGGATCCATCTGTCCGCTGCCCTCCGCCCGCACCACCTGCCCACTAGCCCACACCATCTGCCTCCTGCTCGCCACCCACCATCTGCCCACCTTGCACACTATTCGCCTCCTGCCCACACGGTCCGCACCATCTGCCTAATACGGCAGTCCGTAGAGAAGGTCCCCACACAGACACACACACACACACACACACACACACACGCATTATGGAAGGGCCTACACGTCTTTTGTTTTTAACGTCGGTGTTCCTAATGCTCTATGGTCGTCGGGTGGGAGAAGTGGTTGGGGAGGAGGGGGAGAGACACTCGACCACACGGGCAGCAATCTTCATAATCCGAGGCCTGGGGAAGGGATAGGTGGTGGGGGGAGGGGGAAGAGGAGGAGGGAGAGCAGGGGAGGAGGGAGGTGCTCAGGACTGCACCAGTAGTGGCGGTGTTGGGCAGAAGGGGGAGGGGGAAGAGAGCGTTTGTGAGGCCCGTACGCCGTCACATATCATGCCTCCTCCTCCTCCTCCTACCACCAACACCATTCGCGTGACCTTCCATACATACACCGCCCGTCACATCTGTCCTATCCTACAGGAGCGGGCACACACACGCACCCTGCCATCCACAACTCTCGCAAGAGAGGATTCCTTGTCACAGAGTCTGCCAGCGATTCCACTCACAACGCTGATCATTATTCTCACGTCAAAAACATAATTAAAGCCAGATCTACCAATCGTTTTTTCTTATCTCTGAAAACAGGGTGTAAAACTGACACCATTATGAAGAACCCTGAAGGAGATGATGCCACACGTCTTAACTACACTCGCCACACACTCTAACAAACCAAGTCTTCACACACCCGGCAATACTGACGCCTAGCAAAATCATGGATCACTCACTTTCCCCAAAATACTCAAATCTCACGAAATACTTCCCCTGGCGGGGAAATGCGTAACCCGGCATCTGGGGTAGACTTGCACGGACAACGTATCTGAAAATCTGCTGTCATAGTCTGTGGGGCCGCGAGAGACGGGGGAGGAATAGTTATGAGGGCGGCAGGCGGGCAGGATGAAGACCGACTGTACAGTTTTATTCTTTTTCTTGCAACACCATCACCGTCCCGAGACAAGTCCTGTACCGGCGCGTGTGGATGTCACCTCCTCGCCCTCGGGACGCTGCAGAGGTCCTCGCTTCCTTCATCCTTCGCTACGGACATGGGGACGTCCTTCCACGGCGGCTCCAAACACCCGAGGACCTGGATCAAGTAAACGCTACCGGGATAAGAGTGGTATGCCGTAAACCCTCACCAGCGCCACGGCACGACCCTCGGGTCATGAAGACCTGGCCTCTGTGACGCGACGCTCTGAGGTTCAGGTCAGGAGGCGCCGAGTCGTCATACCCGAAGCTCGTAACGGCGTCCTGAGAGGTCACAGAAATATAGCTTTTCATTCGACCATTTCAAATTCCTTTTGAGAATTCTGGAACGGACGTGTTAGTAGTGTCTGGCCACAGACATGACTACGCCTCACCCAGGCTTGCTCCCAGACCCAGCTGTGGGGTTAGAAGACCTCCTCCCTACATTTCACGGTGGCTCAACGCCGCCCAGTAGCCCAGACGTCCGCGTCTGCGACAAAAAAAAAAAATATAAGCACTAGTCCATCATCCCGACTCGCCGAGCTCTTTCAGCAGTGATGCATCTATGGCAAGTACTGCTCTGTCCTGATGCCATTCATCACTACGGGCCATATACCTACCCCACTCTTCCCTGGGCTTACGACCGCAGACGGACGGAGACATACGGACGGCGGCTGAATTATGATCCAAATTTGGGCAGGCTTGATGGCCGATGAATACATCACCGGTCTCCGTTTTCTGTTGTATAGCACTAAGCACCAACAAGAAATATCAACAGAGGAAAAAAAGTGGATTTTTTTTTATCTCTAATACATACTCAGGTCTCCATCTTAGATTAATATTACTCCCATACTAATCAGAGACTCGTATGTATCTAAATTCAGTATATATATATATATATATATATATATAAATATATATATATGGCACGTTGACTCTTATACCAAACTTCCAGAACGATTCGTCTGCCTGGAACACGACAGAAGACAACTCGACCCTGCTAAAAATCCAGAACCCATGGCCAACCTCACCTACGGAATAGCATTCGAATCTCCACATTTTTTCCAGCACTATCCGTCCGGGCTGAACTGGATCTGTGTTTCCTTCATTTCCTTACGTCATGACAGCGTGGGTCATGAGGTTCCCGAAGCGTCACACGGCCTTCGTGAGAGACGATGGGGCTGCGCATGAAGGGAGTCATGAGTTACTGAGGATTCGGAAATGGCTCTGTGTGTGTGTGTGTGTGTGTGTGTGTGTGTGTGTGGATGGAAGAGTCCAGGTAGTCCGAATATGACAGTCAGAGAGACGACCGGTAGCTCAGGAGGCAGTACAGATCGAGAGAGAGAGAGAGAGAGAGAGAGCACAGGCCACTTGGGGGTAAGGCACGGACACGGAAGCGAGGACGAATATGAGGTACGGGACGCGGGAAGTCGAGGTGTGAGGCGGCATGAGCAACCTGGGAGTCAAAAAACAAAAACAAAAACGGCAGGCTGTGTGTGACATAACCAAGAGGCAGCCAGACAAGCCTTCGATGAGAGGCGTGCGTGGAGGAACACAGGCAGATCAGTGAGGCTAAGACAGACGTCGGGTTTATGTATGAGGTGGCAACAAGGCCGTGCATGAGGGGGGGGGGGAGAGAGAGAGGAGAGGGCGGCGGCGCGGGAACGCGGCAGCGGCCAGCGCACGGTGCGCGCTGCTCTCTGCCCACTTTGTCAGCGAGCAACATTACCGCAGCATTAACCTCCGGCGACCTTCAGGCCAGCAGCAGCAGCTCCTCCTCCTCCTCGCAGACCCCAGCGTAGAGGAGGAGGAGGAGGACGGAGGACCCCCCCCCCTCCCGACTTCCCCCTCCTCCGTAAAATCCATCATATATTCATCATTAAGCTAATGGCCCCGGCCAAGCATCGTTACGATCCCCCACCCCCGGACGGAGAACAAGTATTTGACGTATTCCAAGCCCCGGACTTGTTACCCCACCCTCTGGTTGTCGGACGAGGACGCAAGTTTACCACACTGGATGCGAAGAGCAGTCGCTGCTGGAAGACGGCATGCAAAAAAGAGGAGGAAGAAGAAGAAGAAGAAGAAGAAGAAGAAGAAGAAGAAGAAGAAGAAGAAGAGGAGGAGGAGGAGGAGGA
>JAYMFT010243290.1:0-11016 GCA_038088735.1 Panulirus argus
AACGGGCAGTATTGGATTATGTGTTAATTGATAGGCATGTAAAAGAGAGACTTTTGGATGTTAATGTGCTGAGGGGGGGCTTTTTATATATATGTACCTGATATAAATTTTGTGATTAGCAGTGGTAACTGCACATCCCCTTTAGAAGTTAAGGAGTAAGATGAGATTGTATAGGTGAACCATAAGTGTGGGTTGTCAAATTTGTCATTACGCTGAGTTTTGGGTTGCCTGAGGCTTAACTTCAGGTATCTGATGTTGATCCACTGGCCTAACTTGACCTCATATACCCCACCTGTTTTACTGAGCCCAGAAAATGTGACTGCACTGATCTTCTAACTTTCTAACATAGCCATTCTTAAAAGGTATTTTTCCTCAACATCTGGCCTATTAACAATGATTGTAACCCTTGAAAAGGCATGTGTGACTCCAGCGACCCCATGAGCTCTCTGTGACCCTCTTTGATAAGGCTTCTGACCCTATATGGGGTAACAACTCTGGGTTTGAGTATCATTGTTTTAGTCCTTCCTTGAAGAATATTTTGTCTCGGACATGACTGAAGCCTAAAGTATCATTGCATTTATCATAATGAGTAAGGATAGTAATGCTTTTTTACTTAACAAGAGTTCATTTCAAGAACATCCAACTCGCCCTTCTCTGGGTTTTGGTATAAACCTGACAGGATGTTTTGGATAAATTTTTGTGGTATTTCCATAGCAGCCAAAGTGGGAGCTTTCAAAAGTCTTACACCTTTTGCAATCTGTTTTTAGTAGCTTAACTCCTTACCATCTTCATATGAAAACCTTTTCCCATTTAGCCTTGGGAGGAGAGTTACTGAATTGTATGCTGTTTAAACTCAAGAATCATCATTGCTTTGATGACAGACAACCTCTTATGGGTTATGATAAAACTACACTCTAGATTTTTTGCCTAGAATGAAGCGATAAAATTTTGAAATAGTCCTGTTAGGAGACTTCATCAAGAGAGCATTCTGTCTTATGCCCAGTTGAATCTGAAACCTTGTATACTTTACCAGGGATTATTGAGGGGACAGTCTATTTTGTGCAATCTGGAACCTTGAAACCCATTTCATAGGGATTATCTCCACATGTATTAAGAAACATTTTATTGGTTCATCTTTATCCCAGTGCTAGACTGCATGATGTTATGATAATGGTGACCTGTATCTTAGCTTTCCTTGGAAACTTTTCATTAGAGGAGATTAAGAAAAGATGTCCTTGGTACTAGTCTATTACTCTCATCAGACATTACATGAGATGTGTGGCTTTGGAGACTTCTCCTACAGGAGAAACAGATTTTGTTGTGCCACCAAATCACCATTGAAGGTAATTATTTTTTCTTTTGAGTTTAATCTTATTAGAAAGTTTTTCTCTAAACACTCTTTCTCTTTGTTGGTATGCTCTCATGCTCATAAGATAGACAACAGTGGAGAGAAATATAGGTTTATAAAATTAGAAACTTTAATGTTTGAGGCAGTGTTCCTTGAGAATTCTTTTCAGGTTTTCTTATCCTGCCTTGTTCTTTCTTTCTTTTGATTGGTTGTTCCTTCACTGCTGCCCAAGTGGGAGTTTTCAAAGTAGTAGATCTTTTACAATGTATATGTTTTTCTGGGAGTTTAGCTCTTTCAAGTTTTCTTTTATTTTCATTTTAGCCTTGAGCTCAGCGAGGAGAGGACTTGAATCACACATTCTCCAGATGCAAGATGCATCTCGTCTCTAATTAGTTAAAGTGAACCCAGACCATAGATTTATGGTAAAGAACCAACTGGTTAAATTTGAAAGTAACTTAATTATCATATGCTCTTGGAAGACTTCATCAACAGAGCACTGTGCTAAATGTTCAATAAAATTTCTTGGGGATGAGTTATGCTTTACCAGATATTATAAAGGGGACAATTTAATTGTGCACCCTGGAACCTTGAAGCCCCATTTGGTGAGGAATATATATAAACTGATTAAAAAGCTTATTCTGTTAGCATAACATGGGCTTTGATAAGAGGACGCGATAAGAAAGGTGACTCCAACCTTAGAGCCTTCCTAAAATTCTACTGATGTAGGAAATCAAGACAGGATCTTTGATATTCATGACTGTAGCTTTTTTTATTCTTCCTTCAGGAGAAATTTTAGTTTGCTCCTGAATCACCATTGAAAGTATTTGTTTTTGCTTTAGGGTTTAGTCTAAATCTGAAAGTTTTTCTTTAGACCCTTCTCCTTGTTGGCATGATCTAAAGCTCATGGATTAGACTATGGAACAGAGAAAAGTAGTTTCTTGGAAGAAAATCTCTCCAAGGCAGTATTCTATAAGTATTTTTCTTGGCTTACTTGCCCAGTCCTGGTCTTTGAGACATAATGGTTCTTCAACATAGTCCAAGTGGGACCTTTCAAAGCATACTTTTTACAAATTGGTTGATATTCTGGTAGATTAGCTCCTCAGCATCTTGAGAAAAATTTTTTTTCTTAAAGCCATGTGCTTTTTTAGATGAGTTCGTGCAATGTCCAAGCATAAGAATCATCTTATTGATGAAATTTCACGAGTTGGTAAACCTTAATGTTGGGAATTTGACTAAGAATGAAGCTACAGACTTTTCACATTTCTGTCTTTTCCTCTAGCCTAATCTGAATCCAACTTGTCAGAGATGGTCCTTTGGTGGCCCCTTTTCAATACTGTTTGACTCGACCACTATAAGGTGGTGGCTGTTACTCATTTTTATCCAAATGGCTGTAACTTACTCGTTTTGCTAGAATTATTTCATTTCAATTGTAGTTGTATGGTTTTGTCAGTTTTTGCAGTTAATACAAATTAGGCCCATTTTCTCAGCTCGCATCTTGTGAACTACTATGCTGATTTGGAAAAACTTGAGAGATGGCCCTCGGTGAACTACTATGCTGATTTGGAAAAACTTGAGAGATGGCCCTCGGGTTGTCCCTGTTCAAGATTCACTCCCTTTCTCAGCCACCATCCAAGATGGCTTCATTGGCTAAGAATAGTAATATATTTATATAGTCAGAATTTCTTTTCTATCGTGGCAGATTTTCCTTGAATTTCATTGTAGCAACATGATAAGTCATTGTGTAGCATGCTATACTTATTTTGTGAAATCTATCGTTTTGATATGCGTTCTCATGTGCGAAGTGCCTAGTAATTTGGCAGATACATAGCCAGGTGAGTGATGCAGACCTGTGTAATTCTGTTATGTACTTTAATCTAAATGCATAACACTATGAAAAGAGGATCCATCTACTTATTTTATCATAAGCCATTAAAGAATATCTTTTGGTCTTATTAGGTGTGTAAGTGGTTGCAATTCAGTTTGCAAATCAAATTCTGTACCTTACAGTTACATTTGAAACTTACTGATGACCCAAGTATTTCAGTAGTTTTTATTGTATAATTGTTTCTGTTTTGTTCTTCCTGTGTATGCAATTAGCATTTTTGCATTCTGAGTTTCTAGTAACAAGACTATTAATCCTTGTATGATGCAGTATTATGAAGGTTAGAATGTCTTTGAATAATTAAGTGTAAGTGCATTTTGCTTGCCTTTGTTTTTCTAATGGAAACTGAATTACCTGTTCTTTACTCTAGATTAACCTATTACTATTTATTCTTTTTAACAAGAGACTTAAAGTTGTACTGATAAGTGAAATTTGGAATAAACTAACAGCAAAAGAATGCAGTACCCAAAAATGAAAGTATTTCTTAGGAAGGCAGAGGAATTTGAGTAATGGCTGAAGCTCTTATCCTTATGAGACAAGCTGTTGCCTAAGGATAAGGCCAAAGTACTCTCTCTCTCTGTCTCTCTCTCTCTCTCTCTCTCTCTCTCTCTCCATTACATTGAGTGTGACACAGCATAAAACCTAGATATGTCAATCATGTAGTAATGTATGATTAGGATAAGACCCAGATACGTCTTCCTTGTTGTAACTTAAGGTTTGTCATGGATAAAACCCAGATATGTTTATCCTGCTATAACCTTGAAAGTGCTTGGTCCTATAGTCAGTATTTGAAGTCATGATATGAGAAGTAAGGCAAATAATTCTACACTAAATTTTTCATCTATTTATCTTTATGAATGGTAGTGTTATCTAAACATGTTAGTACTGCTTAGGCCTGAAATACATCTTCGACTTGTAGAGTTGGTGCATACTGTCTCAGGTTCTGAGAGTAATTTCTTGAAATTCATCGGTCTTTTATTAGTTGAAAAAGCAATATTATTTTGATGGAGTTTGCCAATAAACCATGACCAAAATGAATTTTTTATAGATTGCTCATTGTGTGGCATGGTTTTGGCATCAGAAATAGTTTTGTTTACAATTCATAAATTTATACACAACCTTCAACTCCTGTTAAGTTTGTCTACCAATACAACAGGTGAACAGTAAGAAGTAGATGGCTCGATGATACCCTACTCTAGCATCATAACCACACCTTCAGTAAAGATACATACAAAACTTTGAGGAAGGTAATACGGGTTTTTCAAATGGTATGTCAGTTGCAAGGTTCACAGCTTGGTTACTTTAAGTACATCATAGCAGGGTATACGAAAAAAGCTTGAAAACCCGATTACAGTACTAGTGAAGACAACGCAATCTTTCATCTGTTAGTTCTGGATTATGTTAACTTAAAGGTTAGTTGTCGTATCGAATAATACAATGTTCGTAAAATGTGTACAGTATTGACACCTACAAATGAAATATTAGCACATTCACCATCATTTTTAGTGGATTGAATGTCTCTGTCTTCAGTATGATTGAATTGTACCACTATGTTGTTACACATGTAAAACTTTTCAAGCATATTCACTTGGAGGATTCTAATTTTCATTTACCTTGGTAAAATAATGCACTCCATTATCCCCATGTTTGACAGTTTATGTGGATTGCACCATTGCATGGCAAGCTTATTGTTGCTTGATAGATTGTAACAAGAGCACCTTTTCACCTACCTAGTTAAGCAATCATGTTTTTACGTCAAGATGATGATGATTCCTTCTGCTGATATCCAGATTATAAATTTTGATCGTTGTCAGATTAGAAATTTTGATTGTTGTAATATGATGATACTTGTGTACACTATAAAGATTAGTTTCTTTTTATGATATGTGATGAAGCTGGGCAATTACTGTCATGAGATTTGTTTTTCTTCTGCTGCGTTTGTGTTTCATCTAATCTCAAGTTCAACCTATTTAACATAATGAGCAGTGGCTTTCAGTTTGTTCCACCTGATCTTTTGAGAACCTTTTGCTGAAATTATGCCAACTGAAGGATCTCCTCTGGGTTCATTCCAAATTCCTCTCTTAGGTTAATGAGTTTAAGAATATCAAGTATTGTTGTCTTTAAACAGACTATAGAAGCAAAAGGTTAACAAATGATTGTTCCCACAAATGTTTGGAGTGAAATTTGTGATAAAACTGAAGATGAACATAAACTTTTACAAAGATATAAGAAAGAAATTACAGATTTTAGGTATCCTCGCCAAACAGATATTGCCTGGTCATATGGCACCACTGTTAGAGTATAAAATTGCTGTAATATAACAGTATTAATAAGTATTGAATATGATGACTATAATACAAGTGAAAATATTCATCATGCTAGGTTAAGTGCTGTCGTTTATTCTAAGGCATCACACATGCAGATAGTTCATTTAGTGCATTCTTCTGCATTTCAAATGCCATACTTAACTCTCCAGTTTCATGCTTCTCTAATTTGCTGGAGATTTGATGTAGCTCAGTAAGATTTAACTAATTCTTGATTATAGTTATAGACACAGCTGGAATATACATAAATCATCAGTTTCATTCACAAGCTTTTGAAGGTCATGGCTTTTTCATCTCAACTTTGAGATTATTAATTGCTGTGATCTTAAGTTTGAAGAAAAAGCCAAATTACACATTAATGCTAACTCTCTGTTTATATCTCCGAATATAGTATTTCATCAACTAAGTAGTATTATTTTGGCTTTGACGTATTCCATTGTAAGGGTATTCACGTATTTCTGACATATACTGTTCTCTATTAGCTCATGTTTAGGATAGGTTTTAGGAAAAATGGACCCTTCCTATGGTCTTGAGATAAAATGAAGAACTCCAAAGTTTAAAGCCAGACAAGCTTTGAGCATTTCCTTACTTGGTTTTACTATGTAATATGTCACATGCTCTTAGACTATCGTCGTCTTCAGGTTCAGTACAGTCCACTTTTGTGATATGCATTGGTCTTGTAGGGAAGGAATTTCAGGGTGATTCTCATAAATGGCTTCATTTTACTCCTGTAATGCCCTCGTCTCATATCACACAAGATAAAGCCATTCTTCCTCTTACCAGGCTTGGATTGTGGGGCATTTTACTCTTGTGTAAACAGGGTTTGTGATTGTAGTGCATTGAGCTTCTAGTCTGGTTGTTCCTTCTCACCTAAGAGGCTGCTACTATGTGTATTTGGGAGTGAGCATAGAGGATGTTAACTTTGTTTTTATTGTATGTGCATTTTGTAGGTATGAGTTGGGTGTAAATTGAAGGAAAGTTGTGGTTACCAAGTGTGTATTATAGTTTGTCAAGCTGAGATAGGGAGCATGTGTGTGTGTATTTAGGAAAATGTGCAAAAATGTGTGGCTTAGTGCTGAAAGGGGATCTGCATTGGCTGTTCCACTTTTTTGGCTGGTTATGTTGTGTTTGATTCACTGTACATTAATTTTTTTGTGCAGATGAAGAATGATGTTTAGAGAAAAAGATGTAAGTTGAAAAGCATTCCATTATCATTGCTCTTTGTTGTAATTTATTTTTGTGATATGTCTTTATTTGTTGAAAAAGCTGTTAATGGATATTATTGGTGAAGGTTTTTGCACCTCATGGCTGTGAATATGGAAAAGGCTAGAATTTATGCTCTGTAAAATGTTGAGCATCGTAGAAATTTTATTTACTCGGGTTAGGAAGCTAGTGCTGACATGCATTTTAGCATCAGAATCGGTAAATTATTAAAAAGATAATGCATTTGTTGTACATGATTGTGTTTTGTAGTAAGGATTGCTTGTATATGCACAGTATTTTGGCTTTCCCAATTTTTAATGTTGGATCTTTACAGAGAAAGTAAAATCAAGTGCTGAAGCAGTACCAGAAGCTGCTCAGAATGTCAGTGAATTATACCCTGCCAACCCCTTAAGTGGCTCTGGGAACAAACCCAGGTTTTTGTTGTAAATGTTCATTGTTAACCAGTACATACAAACAATAATTACATTTATACCTTAGTAGTTAAAGTGTTGTCTTAGTTATATAGTCTTATATTTTAGAGCAGGGTTGATACAGTGTACTCTGCTTAATGAAATTAAAACTTCATTTAGATCTCCATGGACTAATTTTACTTGCTAATGACAGAGTATTTAGGTTTTATTTTTTTTCTTTACCCTTCATTAAGCAGAGTTCACTGTATTTTCTGCAGTTGGAAGTGGCGGACGCTTTGATCCTGGTGGAAGAAGATATGGGAAGATGAGCCATTGTAAGAGTAGTTTTGTTTTGGACCACACGCTAGACCTCTCCTGTATCTCCGAGGGCGGCAGCAGCAGTATAGAGGAGGTTGACACCTCCTCAGTTAGCAGCAGCAGCCACATAGCCACAAGCAGCACCCCATCTGACACAGAGGACAGCATGATAACATGTAATATTTCAAAGATGTCACGAAGACAACGCAAGAACAAGAATAAAAACAAGAAGTGTCAAGTAGGTTTGATGACCAGTCAAGGTGGGACTTTAAGGGTTGTAAGTCAAAGTACCAAAGTGCTTTTTGACACCCTTGGCAAGACAGAGGAACAGCTCTATGATTTATTGCTTTCACTCTGTTGTGGGGTAGAGGAAAGAGTGCTGAATGGATACCCATATGTAACCAATTATGGTGTGTATGTGTTTAAGGCCATTGGATACACTACATTAGCTGGTGTGCTTAATGGTGGTTGTGAGCTTGCAGATGCTGAGTTGAATAAGAGACAGCAAACAAATATACACAAAATCATGGATGTTGAAGACAGCTGTTCTGATTATTCTGAGCCAGAATCTCTGGAAGATTTGAGTGCCAGTGATAGCTTTCATGATGACAGTCAGGAAACTTCTTCTGGTATTAGCTCTGATAGCAAAGATAGTGAAGGTGATTATGAGGGTGTTTATACTTGTGACCCTGATGTGAATTTCTGCTTGAACTTCGAATCCTGTTGTGCAGATCAAGGAAAGAAACTTGATAAATTTCAACGAATTGAAAAATGTAAGAGATGTAAACAGAATTTTAATGTTAATGAAAATGGAAGTAAGGCATGTGAATATCACCCAAAGAAAGTGATGATGAGGAAGGATGGACAGCTACATTATCAGTGCTGTAACAAGATTAAAGGTGTACAAGGATGCACTAAAGTTCCCATGCATGTTTATCATAATTTGAAATCAGGCCTAAATGGCCCTTTAGATGGATTTATCACTACTAGAGGAGGAGGATTGAGAGTGTTTGGTTTAGACTGTGAAATGGTCTTTACCAATGAGGGTTTTGAGTTAGCAAGGGTAACCCTAGTGAGTATAACAGGGAAAGTTGTACTAGATCTTTATGTAAAACCAAAAGGGCAAGTATTTGATTATAACACCCAGTTTTCAGGTATTACTGCAGGGCACATGGGTAGAGCTGTCTCATTTACAGAAGCTCGTGAAAGGGTTCTAAGTTTAGTGTCGGCTTCCACCATCCTTGTTGGCCATAGTCTAGAGGGTGATCTAGCAGCACTAAGGATGGTCCACCGCAATGTTATAGATACTGCCTTGCTCTTTAATGCCCCTCCAAATTTCCAATTAGGGGGGCCAGCATTGAATAAACAATCATTAAAGTCTTTGGCGAAAAGATTTCTCCTTCGGGACATACAGAAAGGTGGAAGTAGAGGACACGACAGTCTGGAGGATGCTACTGCCGTTCTGGACTTGGTTCTTAATAATTTTATTGAATCTCTTAAAGTTTCTAAGATTGCACCTTTACCACTTGCACTTCGAAATATGTGATGTGATTCTTCGTATGAAATTTTTCTTCTCAAAACCCAAGAAGTTTTGATACATAATTGAGTGTTAATACTCTGGGAATGCCATAAATGATCATATCACATATTGTGCCTTAACTTATGTACTCAAAGTTGCCTGTTGGGAGTTTGTTTGCTTAATGCATGTTGAATGCTCTGTTCTTGCTCAAAGCTTTTTTTTATGGTTTATGGATGCATTAAGATGCATTATAATTTAAAAGGTGCATTTACTCTTGATGTACAGTTGAAAACCCTGACAGGTGACGGAAGTTTTATCAGTTGCAAGAATTGTAAACTGTAACAAAGGTCTGCTAGAATTTTAGATAATTTATTTTGTTTTATAACCAAAGTGTAAGACTGAACAAAAGGAATGGAAGGTTTAGTTGTAGGAGACTTTAATTTTAATTATTTATCTGTTGTAGGATAGGATTTTGTGTGACAGCTTTTTATTAAACAGGGTTATTGGAGTAAGTGGTTGTGATTATGATAGATAGATAGATAGTATATAGTCTTTCATAGTGAATAGTTTGCTACATTTTGATACTAACTCGATTAGTTCGAGCAGATAGAACATCTTGGCAACCTGCTTAACTCGACTAATTAGTAATAGCTGTGATAATTAGCATTCCAATATGGGAAGCGTTACTGAAAATGCTGCTACATGCCAAACAGCTTTATTACTTTTTTAAAGCTTGGCTGGGTTGAGTTTTTTCATGACCATCATGTATGTCTTACTCTGTTATGTGTGTCAACTTTTTTGACTTTTCAGAAAGTCAGCTGGATTGACTTGAAACTTGGTGTTTATGTAATTTGAGCTAGTTTCATTATTATTCTTATGGTATGCTAGTTGGAAAAAAGAATTTTTATCACCACCATTAGAGATATGGTCATCAACATTTTTTATTTTTTTTATCAGAAATTGTCAAGGTTCACAAGTTGAATTTTACAACATATGCCTTTTGTGAGAAGTTGAAATTAGGATCTTCAAAATTTGTCAAGGAAGCTCACCTACAGAAAATCTATTACCAATTGAATCACAAGTTGAGTTCTATTTTGGAAGCAACTTCATGAAGCTTTGACTTCAGTTGCCTCAAAATTGTTTGTAGTTTCTGGATCTCCTTTTGTAATCCATTGTTTTATTCTTGTTATTTAATGTTTGTAATGATCATTTGAATATTGAGTAATTCTTGAATGATTCTTATACTTAGAGAAATATTACAAAACTTCCTATGTTCTATATTTTTATACTGTATCAAACTAATTCTTATTCTTTTATATAAGGAAACCTACGGATTGTCAGGATTTATTGTACAATGTTGTAAATAGGACTCCTGTCAATATCTAGGAAAAAGTGGCTTGTATGAAACAGGTTTATATTTCAGTCATCCCTAAAGGCTAAGTTGAGTGGCACTTCCCCTCAGTTGCTTTTAACTAGTGTCTTTAGACTATAAAAATGTTAGAAAAAACTGATGTCTATCAGATTAAATGTGAGATTAACTCGGTTTTAAAGTTTATTTCAAATAAATTATATATATTGCCGATAAACAATAAAGTTAAATGCCTTAAATTTTTTGATACCCTGTGATAGTTTAAAAAATTAAGTTGACTCTGTGAGCTAGGTTTTTAGGACAAAAGGAAAATGTTAATCAGAATGTTAAATGCTGTGTCATGTTGGGAGTGTGGGCAACATAAAGCAATGGAGTATCTGTAACACGTGTAGAGAAATGTAGTATTCTGACAGAGACATGAGTCAAGTGCAGAAAAATTTGCTATAATGGATAACTTGGTCAGGAATTTCTTGGAAGTGGCTTGTAAATTATATAATGACTGGTTGGCATGGAACCCCCATTCCCCATCCCAGGGTTATTTTTTATTATTATTATTATTATACTATATCGCTGTTTCCCGCGTCAGCGAGGTAGCGCCAGGAAACAGACGAAGAAAAAATACCCCATCCCCCCGCATGCACAC
>JAYMFT010243301.1:0-24742 GCA_038088735.1 Panulirus argus
ACGATAAGTTCCCAAGTGCACTTTCGTGTAATGATCACATCGTCAGGGGAGATACAAGAATGAGATAGAAGACGTAGAAAAGTCAGATGATATACAAGGAAGAGACGTAGCTAAGACGCCAGTGGTAAACAAGCGTTACCGGTTGTATAAAGGGATCAGAAATATGGAGAGCAACAAGTGTGAAGGACCGGAAATATGAGAGTTCAGTTGCTGTAAAGGTTTGGCAGTGTGACAGGCGAGCAGGGAAGAGAGTGCCAAGTATCATGTGGCGTCTGTGTTGGCGGTGAGCCCAGGTGGCATGAGCGCCCCAGTAGCCCACCTTAACAACCAGCGCGTCAGTAGCCATTGTTCCGGACGCGCCCGCACTGGCCTCTGCCACTCACCTCACACATCAGTGCTTATGAAGAGTCTTCGTTACCGGCTGCCTTCATACATCAGATTGGATACATATCCGGAATACGTAGGAATTTAACCTAATGCACAGAAAATTAGCACTTGCTTCGTACTGTATACCTGATAACCTATGTTGAAGTATATGGTATCCCTCAATAACTAAAAAAAAAAATTATATTACCGACTGTAACTTATATGTTCCAAAGTGATACAGTGAGTAACATGCTCAGTGAAAAGTTCGGATAACTGGTCAACACCGCAGAGAAATACACAAACGTGACACATGGATAACATTAAAACCAGTTCTCCATCACGTGATGGAAGCAGTGTTACCACCGTCAAGTTTTCTAAGCGTCAGAGAGCAACATCGCGTGCCAGACCCATTGTCTCAGTATTCTAGTCAACCCATCCTAGTATCTACGTTCAGGATATGACAAAGTGCAGATTTATACCCAGCCTACCCAAACTGCAGATTTATACCCAACCTACCCAGAGGCAGCTGATTCATTGTAGGTCCGTATAATGAATGCTTCCTAAAGATGTCATGGTAACAATAACTATGACATGTTATGCGTGTCATGTTAGCTGTGTCACGCTAATGCTATTCATGAAGCTTGTGTCTCACGGTAGTGTTATGATGGTTGTGTGTCACGCTGGTGCTGTGTCATGATGTTTGTCTCACTGGTGCTATGTAATAATTACTGATATGTACTGTGTGCTGTGAGAATTCTACTCTCGTGGGACTCCATCTCTTGAACTTTCTTAAATGCCATGCAAATTTTTTAACTTCTGTGTGCTGTATACACTTACTTTTTTGCAATCATGCACTACTTTTCAACCATAACAGTACTTTTTGCAAATCATCATGAGCGTTAAGTTAATACTGACGCTGCGTGGTGTAGCTGAGAAAGTCAGAGAGATGGGGCCTTATGAGTGTAAAATTCACGTCCCGTCCTATAAAAGACAGACTTCCGTGGTGTAGTGGGTAGAGTTAATGATTGATTTACGAACGGACCAGTCCGGGTTCGAAATATAAGCTGGGTCACAGCCAACCCATCTTTTCATCTTACCCTCAGTGCTGGTCGATAAACAGGTTTCTGGCTTAGGCTGAAGTACATATATATGAGACAGCCAAACATTGTAACGTGTAATTCAGAAAACCAATCTTCCAAGAGTAGCGATTAATAGGAGAGGAGAGAGTAGCAAGGGCAAGTGCAGTAGATCCTGACGCCACATGATGGTGTCATGTAAAAATTCGTCCTGACCATCCTCCCGAGTGTCAGCAGTGAGCATGCAGCACCTGTAGGCACGCTGCCTGACGACGTCACACACTCATATCATGATAAACTAAGAGTCTACATAGTATGAAGTGCCCTCAAATTATTATAGCCTCGTTGGATACTGAAAGAGAACTGTAGCGAGTTTACGAGAGCTATGGTATCTGGTAGACGTCTGAGGAAATATATCACAGTTTCAGATACTGTAGTTATCCAAGTGTGGAGTAAGAAGGTAATACAGTGGTAGTGAGGATGGGGGAGGAGGGGGCCTGGCTGTGTGAGCTGCTGACTCGGGCCCACCTGGCTGGGGTCCACACCTCCCGCACTCTCTGGTCACACGTGGCCAACGCTCTGGACGCCGTCTGTGATCACCAGCCGCCCCATCACCTCGCGTCTCAACTGGTGGCCGCCAGCGTTGGCCACCCCCTGGCCAGCGCCCTGCCTAGGGACCCCACCCACGCCCGGGAAGTGCTCCAGTGGCTGAGAGAGCAGTGGTCTGCTCGAGGCTGGGACATTCCAACTGAGTTTACAACGTGTGCCGGGCCGCTAGGTCCTGACGAGCCTCCCGAACTGTTCTACAAGACCTACGCGGGCTGGGGAGGAGGTGGGGTGGGCAGTGTGGGGGTGACCCTGCTAGAAAGCGGCGGCGGCATCGTCCACAACACCACGGGCCTCACCACCTGGTACGGGGCGGCCATTCTCGCAGGCTGGGCCGTCGACAACTCTGCCATCTTGGCGGGACGGAGGGTGCTGGAGCTGGGCGCAGGAGTCGGCTTCACCGCCTCCGTCATCCTGACCACTCCCGACACCGACCACCCGCCACCAGTCACCTACACCGTCACCGACTGCCACCATCATGTCCTCACCCTCCTCTACCACAACCTGGCGCTCAACTTGGCACCCTCGCCGCCTCAGGTACGTGAACCATGGTGACAAAATCATACAAGAACAAACACACACCTACCGTACTGCCGTAACTTTCACATGAGGCACCTTAAATACCACTGATGACACTACCATTACAACTGGTTTGCTGGGAACTTGACACTGTCGCTCCTCAACACTGGTCACTTTAAGCGGCCCTGACAGTCGCTCTCGGCAGCCTGAGGTGTTCCTCATGCCATCATCACCCACCCCGACACCCATGGCATTATGACAGGTCTCTCACTAGCCCAGGACAATATAAACAGTTAGATGGTGTACATCTTGCTCTGTATGTTTGTCTTTACATTGTTATGAGAAATGTCTCTGACAAGGGTGAGTGAAATACTGATCTACACTGCTGACGAAGGAGTCATGAAGACAAATACCCAGGGTTCGTCTTATCGTTTTTCCTTCCCCGCAAAGTGTCATTCGTATGGTACTGTAGAATACTTACACACTCTAAAAAAGTAGTATGGCCTCCAGTCTGCCTGAATTTTTACCAACCTGCTTTACAAAACGAAACTAACTGCTGGTATAGAACTTAACACCCCCCAATTTCAATCACAGACTTCACTTTTACAGTCATAAATCAGAATTACTAATGCCTTTCAACTGCTCCTCACCTTTGGCTTTTGCTACTTGTAAGTCCTTTACTAAAATCCAGCAACAATCAGGGAAGGAAAAGATGAACGAGGAGAAGGATTGGCTTACTTAAAACGGGTCAGTATCAATCTCAGGAAATAACTGTGGATGATCCACTCAAACAGTACATGCTGGGAAACGTCGCTATAGGAAAGGACCGCACAACAGTGTTAATAATCCATCCTCCTCCAAAGAATCTTGAACACCACCAGTATACAAACACAACAATAAAGGAACACTCAGGTTGATAGAAGCAGTCAGACACGCTCTCCGTACTGACGGTAAGGCACTAGTAATGAGCGGACTGTAGTTGTAAAGAAACAGACTGAAATAATTTAGATTCTCACGAAGACAAGTTCTTACAGTAGTTACAGGAAATTTACTGTACCAACAAGTCACTGATGGCACCAGAATCAGGGGCGCTGATGAACCATCACTACCACATATTACCTTTACATACATCAACGTGAAAATCAAGAGAGATACAGCAATGGGTGGAAGTGATCATGAAATGCTTGAGTTTGACTGTGTGGTAAATGAGGACAAAGAGAGAGAGAGAGAGAGAGAGAGAGAGAGAGAGAGAGAGAGAGAGAGAACAAGATTCAACTACAGAGAGATTTAGCAATTTCTTTAAGAGCATTAACTGGGTAATGTTCTGTCGCCATAACGCAGTCACGGGGATGGAAGGTTATGTGTGAAATCTACACTGTGGTAAGAACACTGGTGCCTTAAGCTGCAGATAAAGAGGGAGGGCTAGAAAAGAGAGGTACGGTTCAGAAAAGAAAGCACGAAGATGTATTTTGGATATATGCGGCCCAGGAGTCAGCCAGGATTTGAAAGTATAAGAAAACAAGGAATGAGTTTACTTTTCAATAAATTCATCAGAGGTAAACTGCCAGTTAGAGAACAACTAATCGGGCTAAGAGATTCACTTGATATAGCATGCGACACTACCACTTAGGAGGCAGGTGAAGAAGCTGGATTTTGTGTCAAGAATAAAATAAAGACTCCTTCGATGAATGGGAATTACATTTGTGGGGAGAAATGGACGCGTTTCAGATGAACCTCCTCGAAATGGGTTGGGGGTCACCAGCGGCGTGATGCACGGCGTTCTCCTGGGACCGCTGCTCTTTCTGACCATCGTAAACGGCACGCCAGTAGGACTCGAATCGGGCCAGATTATGTTTGCGGATGATGCCCAGGTCTTGATGGCAGAAAAGAGCGACCGATGATTATACCAACTTATAAGAGGAACTAAACAAGACTCAGGAAAGAGAGAGAGAGAGAGAGAGAGAGAGAGAGAGAGAGACTGGGAGTCGACATTGTCTGTACCTAACCTGAAGCTACAGCTCCACCACAGGAAAATAGTTGGGACAAATTATGTTGGTAAATATCAAAACGGCGTTCATGTAATGGGACGAGAGGAAGTGTTTAGCAAACTGTCCACAACATAAACTCAGCTAAAACGAAACTTGCTTTTCAAGCTGTCACTTAAAAGGAGCACAATGAAGTAAGAGACAAGGTCGAAAGCAGTCAAGAAGGATGTGGTACAAGAATGAAAAAAATCGAATTACAATGGGAAGTTACAGGCCATACGTCTGTCCACCCAGGAAGAGAGAAGAGTAAAGGGTGACTTGATTACTACTTTAAAGCTTTAATCAAACCAGTCTAATGATGTCAACAACGACGCACGACAAAATTGATCCCATCTCAGAAATCTGGCATACGAAGAGAGGCTGAAACGTCTGGATTTCTTCTCCCTTAAAAAAAAAGTACACTTCGCGGCGCCTTAATCCAAGTGTTCAATATTCTGAACAAGTTCGATAACGTAAATCACAAACATCTTTTCGAAATACAGGAAAACACGGTTACCAGGACAAATGGAATAAAACTCAAAGCTAAAAGATGTAGTCCGGACGTGGGAAAAAGCTTCTTTTCCTACAGGTGCGTTGAGCACTGGAATAAGTTACCGTCAGACGTAGTAAACTCTAAGACTATAAATACCTTCAAAAGTAGTTTAGACAAATATTTTATAAATTCAGGTATACTCTGAGAAAAACGCCAGAAATAAACTGTATAAACGACAGCGGTAACGGGGTCAGTAGAAGGCTAATGTGCAGCAGCGGGGAGTCGGTGATATATATATATATATATATATATATATATATATATATAAGCAAGATGAACACACACACAAACATCATTTCTTTTCAATAGAAAATCCAGTGAAAAACGTTTCTTTCGAGCCATTCTAATTCTGTATTTCACAATCCACACGACAACAGCTGAAGGTTTCTCAGGCCTGACTCACTCGTAAGTATAGTACTGCAGTAAAGAAAAAAAAATTAAGTTGTCTCTAAAGTTTTAAGAGGAAGGACGGGTGTGGCTTGAGAGATAACGGACCCACCACCACTGGCACATCTATGTCTACACCCACCAACCTCCTCTGCTGTTCCCACTCACAAATTTTCCCTTCTTAGAGACGCTGGAATATGATACCTGGCAACCTGGTGTTCCTCTAACATAGCATCGTGGCAGAGGAAGGGCGAGGCAGGGATCAAACCTGGCCACACCACCACCACGATCAACACTGTTATTCCTACCCGGAAACACAGATGAACCCGGACCCCAAAGCACCACCCACACCTCAGCCGCCCAAGATTTATTACGAAGTCGAGACGAGAGAGGAATGCGACGCGGAATTCTGACAGGTGTCGAAGATACTCAGAATAAAACCTGATCACGCGTCACATCCACGTGTTTCAGATGTAGCTTGAATATCACATGGTGTACAAAGGGTGCCCTTAACCCAGACAATTGTACGTAACAAATGCCAGAGTTATTTTTGCCAACCCTATTTCAATTACGACAAAACAATCCAGCCCCAATCTTTAATCTATAAACACCCGGAGAATCTTTTTGCACAGGAGAGCATCTCTGTTCCAGACCCTATTTGTTAACAACCACAGAAAATGTTTATATATGCTTGATAAATGTGTTGGGCCATAATTAGAGATGGCATTTTATATTTCTTTTATTTTCTGAATGAACTTACTGAGATTAATTCTTGCAATCTGGTAGTCTTGCATACTTTGATTAGGTAGTATATTCTTTTGTTGATCATTTTTCAACCACAGATTATATGCCTTTGACATCATGACAACACATACATATATACATGTTTAGCAACTGACCAAGCCTTTGGTGCAGGGTTTCTAAGTTAGCTGCTGCAAACACTGCGCTAGACTTGCCCTCTGCCAATGGCCTGTTAAAGGTGAGGCACTAAAGGCTAAGAAGCGACACTGGAGGGGGTTCCAATTGGCGCAGGCATCATAGATATAGATAGAGATTGATAGACCCAGGACAGTGAAGTGACACTTCAGAAGCCGCCACCACACATGATTTGTACACACATACACACCTGGTCAAGAGGTCAACAGTTAACCTCTCTCTCTCTCTCTCTCTCCCTCTCTCTCTCTCTCTCTCTCTCCAGATTATATTAATCGTTGTTCTCTCCCTCTCTCCTCAGAGAGACCAGCTCGAGAAATTCCAGCGTGAGACGAGTCTGGAGGTGGCGCTGGGGGAGGTGGAGGCGGGACAGGTGGTGACGTGGAGGCCACCCTCACCCTCCGCCCGCACTCCTGCTGCTGCTGCTGCTGCCGCCGCTGCTGTGAGTCTAACAAGTTAACCGTGAGCGTCATGCTGGGGTCTGGTGTTGTCAATTGTTGGCGTTGCTGGCCATAGATGCCTCACCTATGGCTAGCCTCAGGGAGCCTCGAGTAACACTGTCTCTGTTGGTCCCGTCAGGTGGTGCCCGGGGCGGGGGTTGCGACGGAAGTGTGTGTGATGCAGGTGGACTGGCGCCGCCCGCCCCGACTCCCGCCCGCCGACCTGCTCTTGGCTGCCGATGTTGTCTACGCTCGCCACCTCATCCCGCCGCTGGTAGCGCTCATCAGGTGACGACCCAGTGCCGCTTCCCGCGTTGTCCACATCCGCCCACCGATATACCCAGCCTGGGTATATTTTCTAAACTACCCAGAACGCTTGTGTCATACAATGTGAAATCACTGTGCGTTCAGGGAGGCATCCCATGAGCCATGCTTTCACACAACTGTCCTTCCCTCACACTCTCACTCCACCAGCTACCCACTCACCTGGTTCCCTCCCGCCGGGGGTTCACTTGATGCTCTTAACAAAGTTCACTGTTCAAACAAGTGACTCCGGGAGAGGGTTTATGCTCGCATCTTCCTCATGGTTACTGTGACCTATTGACCCGTTTTCCGTAATGCTATAAATGACAAGAGTCGTTCATTCTTCAGAATATCATTATGAAATTAATGTCTATATGTCCTGGGATCTGCTTATCACTGTCTTTCTCTTTATCAGGTCCATATTAGACGGGAGCGCCTCACGACAACCTGCGGACGGCCAGGCCGAAGATGAAACAGAAAGTGAAATATCAGAAGATAAATCAACGACCGCCCCTGAGAAAAATGTAAAACGACTACAAACATCTCAAATGAAAGGACATTCTAGAGTGAGAGAAGCCGTGGTGCAGGAGGAAGAGGCCCCAGGACACAGTGAAAAATTCAGAGAAAAGGAAACAATATCGGAAGCTAATGCTACCGTAGGAGGTGACGAGGGAGGTACGAGAGGCGGAAACGGGGTGGAGCGGGAGGCATTCATTGCCTGCACCCGCCGCAGCCAGGAGACTGTTGGTGTGTTCCTGGAGGAGGTGAGCCGCCAGGGTCTCCAGCACAAGCTCGTCTACCAGGCCACCCTAGATACCCACACGGCCCTCTTCCTCTACAACGAGACTCATCTCCCCGTTAAGATATACAGGATTACCTTACCCGAGGAGCCTTCCAATCCTGGGAATGGTCTCCCTCACTCATAACATACTATGCACGACAATGCCACTCCTGTGTCTAACTAGTGGACGGGCACTCTTTTTTCTTGCTGACTGGGCCTCCTGTATCTTATGGGTGTGGCACCGTTGAATGAGTGGGAGGACTGGCACTACGACAGATCTGTAAGAAAGAGGAGTGACACTGTTGTGTCTTGACAAGGGTGTGGCAGTCTTGTATGTGAGAACAAGTGCGGCAATATTTATCAAGACTGATACCACTGTATATTAGACGAGAGATGCGTGTGTCTCTGTTGGGAAGGTAAGCAGCAGTGGTGTGTGTCAACACAGAGAGTAGAGGGAGTTGGTGCTGGCGCATCACAGTATAAGAGGAGACAAGAGCAGCACTGAACTTAGTTGATCACAGGCATACGTGACTGGTCTCTGCTTCAACACCAAGCACAATTCATAAGCGTACAACAGAAGGCACACCACTCTCTTTCCTTACGGCCGGCTTGGGTCTGATTTAGTACGGCACATATTTCATGTTCCGCTTCTTGTCCTGACGCTGTGTGTGATGGGGTTCTCCCTGTCAAAGGTGAATTATAAACCAGATTATTTCCCATTCGAAACATAGGGATAACAGCAGAAGGGAATACCACATCTATACTCCTTAAACAACAGTCCTGTGTTTAGCATAAAGCATTAATGGTTAAATGTAAAAGATTATGTTGTGTAGGGCCCTGAGTCAGTACCGATTTTCATAGAACAATGTGGCACATAAGCGCCCGCCACCATCCACTACTTCCAATTTATAACTTTTTTAAGGAAAAAAAAAAGTTGCTAAGTACAATAAGGATTCTACTCATCTACCTTTTACTCATCTACCTTTTAAGTGACCTCTAAGGAACACATTCAACACAGATCTAAGACACCTCCGCTATGCAAGTCGTCCCTCGTGTGGCTGGAACCTCTCATCCCCCGAGATCAAAGGGTAGACATATCCAGCCTCAGTAGTGTGCTGCTGTGAAGGTCACGTCAGCAACCAACACCCTTGAACACCAGCACTAGGTCAGGCAGGTCTCCTGTGGTTCTATGGTTGTCAGCCACTTCCAAGGTTCACGTCAGCTCAGGAATGGTAATAAGCGGTGCGTCGCGCCATGACATTTCCCGTGTTGGTTCCTCTGAACACGGCTGACACGGCCACCATCTCCTAATGATTACTCTGCTCTCGGTATATCCCACTGTATCGATTACCTTATCCATACACACTGGAGGGAAATCTACGAACATGAGGCCTCAAAGATTATGATACATTTTTTCTAACAGAGATAATGATACATTTTTTTTTAGATTTTTTGTACATTTATTCAAAATAAAATTGATAAAAAATATATTTTCTTTACAAACTCCTCACCGACACACAAAAATTAGAGACGTGCGGTCTCCACACTCTGCCGCCTGATATGGCTAGAATTTCATAGGCTGACACTGATAGAAAAAAAAAAACTGCGACTAATTTATCATAAAGGAGAGGATGAGTACCTCCTCTGCCCACCGACCTCCGAAATGCCGCCGGCAGAGCTATAGCGATGCGCACGTCGTTAACGACACAATAAATAAATCTGAAATAACTACGTCCAGGAACCTAGTGAGAGCGGGCCAGGGCAACCGGTCACCCAGAACATGGAGAACGTTCTCCCACGACTCTGAGTTAGGCTGCCGGAGAGTACTCGAGGTATGAGGCTCTCGGCGGGCCAGCTCTGTGGCTCACCCGTGGCGGCTCAGGAGCTCACCCATGGTAGCTTGAGATCTCTGCCTAGGAAGATCAAGGTCTCTCTCAGTGCAGCTCAAGGCCTCTCCAGAGGCCACTCAAGTGTTCTCGACGGGCAGCTAGAGGGCTATCCCTGGGCAGCTCAACAGCCCCCGCAGAACTTAATGTCTTCTTACGGCAGCTACAGCAGAGAGTTTCTCCCGGGGGAAGCCAACCCACGGGGTACAAGCCGTCTACTAGTAAGGATCTGCAGGACCTTCGGGCAAACTGCTTGCTAACACCCGGAAGTCATGTAAATTATCAGCGACGTAGGAAGCCGTCTGAAGATCCCCGTTGGCGTCGATGTAATAGTTAGGACCATGAGCATTACCGTCAGTAGTTCGGACCTCTTGCCTGCTGGAAGGTACGCCCTCGTAACTGTACTCGTATCTACCCAACTCATCTTGGACGTAAAGCTTTGACAAGATGTGTGAGGGGGCAACCATGGAGACACCTGACTTCGAGTTATCGTCAACAAGGACAGAGACTGGGGAAGAAAGTGTACCTGCAAGCCAGCCTGGGACCGGCAGTAGAGCAGAAGACTGTAGGTCATATGGATCAGTCTTTAGAAAAACAGGGTTAAAATGGTTCACTGAGGCAGCAGAAGTCTTCTTGACAGGCGCTGCGGGTACCACAACCTTCTTGACCAATGCAGGCACATGCTTGCGCTCTACATTCAAGGTATCAGCGTGCTTGATGAGCGGCAGTTTGACTGAAGGAGGAGAAGAAGGAATGTAAGGGGTGGTGGGGGCGGCTCGCTTGATGCGGGCGGCCTTGACCTCCTCGACGGCCCGCAAGTGGGCGGCAGTGGCGGCCTCCACCTCGGGAGTTGGCTTAACGGGTTGTGGCAGCGAGATTACGACTGGAGCTGGGGCAGGGGGCGCCTGGGGAAGGTTGGTAGCCTCAACACGAAATCCATTGCGATCTGCTACGTAGCTAGCAGTCTGCAGCTCTCCGTCGCTGTCCAGGTAGGTATAAGAGCCCCGCACGGCGCCATCCTTCGTACGAACTTCGTGAGCGGTCGACGCGTCTCCAACATACCCGAACGCGTACTGGCCAAGTTGGTCCTGGCTGTGGTACTGCGTTTTGAGCACTGTGGGGACGTTAGTAGGGGCGCCTACGTGGTTGGAAACGGCTCCTGACAGCAGCGACCGGCCCGCACCACCGCCACCACTAGAAGAAGGGTGGAGCGGAGCCGGAGCACGGAAGGCGTAGGCAAACCCTGGGGCGACACCCGGGGAATATCCGACTGGGCTGAAGCTGACCACGGTCGTGGGCTTACACCAGCACACACACGCCAGCGACAACAGCAGCACCTGCCGGTACACCTTACCTTAAGTCACCTAAGACGAAAATTACTAATATCATAAAATCAAGTGATCTATACTTAAGCGATGGCTATACTAAGCATGAAAGTGATGCTAGGGGAGGCACTGTACAAATGGCAAGAGGATAAGGTAAAGGTGTAGGATGGCATTATAGGAATTTTCCATTACAGCTTGGTAACGAGACAGTACCACAAAGGGTGATCAAAGGCAAACGACTGAGTCAAGGTTGGGTAATCATGGGAAAAGATGGTTAGGAAAGTCTTACGTTAAATTGTAATTGGATAAATGGCCTCATTATCCCATGTTTATGAATCAAGTTGCATTCCTACACGACCTAATTCTGGTATCCAAGTGAAAGATTATTGTAATCATAGCTTGATTCCAGTATGAGGACAGGTTAGACCAGTATTTCAATTCAAGGTAACCCCGTAGCATGTGGTATCAAGTCAGAACGTGGAACTATCGTCTACGGGATGAGCAGCGAAGTAAACATGCGGAACGAGGTATGAGGGTAAACTTAAATATTTGCGTATACACAGAAACTGAGTACATTTACGACAAAACGCTCGTGAATGAAGTCTAAGCCCGCTCTATAGAGGTGTGATACTATACTATAACACTCTTGGGAAAGCTAGCTTAGGATGTGACGAATTATAAGAACGTGATGTTGGGTTACCTTGAGGCAAGCTTAGCTTCACTGTTCTATGGTACACAGATACGGTAAATCAGTGTGAAGAGTTGGGCTGGACTAAGTTTTCGGTTTATGATTAACACACGTGTGTGGTTTTAGTTTAGGAGCGACATTAATCTGCCAAAATAAGAGATATTAGTTCAGCATACGATACTAAGCAAGGTTATAGCTGAAGTTCATTGCGGTACAGAATTTGCTTTAGGTTCCGGTCCGGTACTGTCTTACCTATAATACAACTTTAAATCTGGGTGCGGTATTAACGTAAGGCTCTAGACTGAAATATGGCTTCAAGTCCAGGCGCAGAACTACTGCAGCTAGGGTATATATTTACTTTTAGGTGTGACAGTAAAATAGCACAATGTACAAAGACAGTTTACAGTATGGTACTTAAACATTACAATGAGATTCAGTGTTGTGAGGCCGGATGACAAGTGTTACCATACTACAATAGGTTTGGAGGCTGGGGCAAAAGGTGCTACGCTGTAAGTCTGGGTTATAGCAGCGAAAAATGCAGCTACGCTATAAGTCTACGCTGTAAGTCTGGGTCTATAGTAGCGAAAAATGCAATCAGGCTACCTTCAGCTTTGGTAAGAAACTTGATAATTACCTTCACTGGCATGGGTTCACATGCCGGATCTGGCTATGACATGGTACTACAGCTGGGTACCAGGGTGGAATTATCAGTCACCCACGTTAGGTCTCGGTCTGTCATTAGTTTAAAGACGTGGGACGGTGAGTGAGAACAGTACAAGGTTTAGGTTTTGCTACGGTAAGTTCTGCTGCGCTACGTAAATTACAGAGAATCCACACCAAATTTAGCGTCTGTATATTTTAGATATGTTAGATGAAGTTGAGCTGGGCTACACAGGTTTATCAATGCTATATTAATCTATCTTTTGTTAAAACTTCAAGTAAAATAGGTAGGCAATGCGGCAATACGGCAGGTGTACAACTGAAACTTATGTCTAAGCTACGCTCTGCAAGATTTCTGGCAGAAGCGAAAAACCAAGCTGGGCTCGGTCTGAGTCTTTCTGTCAGAAGCAAAAAACCAAGCTGGGTTCGGTCCGAGTCTGTGAATAATAAAACAACGAAGCTTTGCTGCCGAACCTGTTGTAAAGAATGTCGACTTGAAACACTAGGGTTAAGGTAGGTGAGTTAAGGTCAAGCCAAACCAGGAACTGAAGGATGTTTCACCTGCCATCTTTGGAAGATTACTGAAATTATGAACCATCACCATGATGAAGAGCTTACTATATTCACCTCCAATCATAACTTTTACCAGCCACTTTTTCTTTCATTCATATTTTTCATTCATTCTCCCCTTCCCTCAAATCTGTTGTCACCCCCACTCCACCGTACCCCATTCCGTCCTGTGGCGTTCCACTCCACCCAGCCAGCCAGCACGTACAGTTTCAGTCAGGGTCAACCTCAACCCGACGTAGTTAAAACTCCATGTCTTTCCCCACTCTATGTGTCTCAAGAGACGTTCTTATAAATATTATTTTCAGTTCTTTATCATTAAACTAATCACCACTGTTCTATTTCTCATCACAACGCACATCATACGACTCAATATAATGTTTATGGACACACCTGCTACATCCCTCACATTCTCCATTACATTATGGACACCACGTTCAATTCAGCATTTACATCTCTCAGTCTTTCCCAGACAAATGTGAGTGTCACTTCACCTCGATAATTTGTCCGTCACAATATTCCTTAAATTACCCTCCAAGATAAGAAGACGTATATTGTCTCCCAGTTCACTCCAAAGGTGTCCTTCAAGATCATCACACAGTATCTCTCATCTCCATCCCCGTTATTTTCTCGATGTTTACCCTATATCTTACGTTCATCATAACAGTGCTTTCTTCCCGTGCAGTTACACTCGACTATACCTCATGTTTACCTTCATAATACCCATCACTATCACCCGCATACTATGGTTTTGACGTTCAATCCCACACCATATTGTCCCATTCATCTCATTCCCGAAATACGATCACTGAGCACTACGTAGCCCTCGTCCATCTTCTATACATTGCAGTGTTTAATCACTGACATCCTCACACTATTATCCTTAACTTTCAGCCGCTCCGTTATATTCTTCATTGTCCCCAACACTACCGACCATCACACTGTATCCAATACGTTCTTCCTCGCACTGCATCTTACGTTCATCCCCGCACTGTATTCTCTACGTTCATCTGCACACTACGTTCTTGGCCTTCATCCAACAATATCCACTGAACATGATGATTACCAAAGCCTTCATGACGGATAAGCTCATGTGGACGGCCCGGAGTAGACTGGGTGAGCCAGGCGTGGCAGCCTCTTATATACTTGGGTGGGACCACGCCCTTAGCGTCCTCCACTCCAGGTTACCACACTTGACGAGCCTTTCTGGATAAATGATCACTAGATCCCTGCTTGTCTTGGCCGAACACACTCCCAACTGGTCATTGATTATTTTCTTCGCGAGAGGTGAGCTGGAGTGATTATGACGGGCTGGCTAGTGAAGGGGTCCTGCGGTACACCGGAGCCAATCAGGTTGTGCGGAGTGTTGCAAGAGCCGCGTCATGGTCACCAAGAGCTGCACACTCTTATCGCCCTGTTAACACCAACCTTCTTTACCCAGGCTTACACTACCCCCATCTCGTTCTCAATCCTCAGTAGTGATTCATCGACCACATTGTTGATAATCTCCTCACACCAGGTAACTGCTGCTGGCAGCTCCGCCTCCCTCCCAAGCCGACCCACCACCACCACCACCAGAACCTGCAGCATCGAGGTCACCACTCGCCTCCTGCACCTCTGATTTGATTTGTTTCTCACGCAAAACATGAATGGTTCAACGATACTTATGTCTCCATGTATATGTATATAATCTGTTTTACAACGTGTGTATCTATATACATTTGAGAATATGTGCGCGCGATTTTCCTTTTATCTATGAGTGTATTTCTGTTACAACGTGCGCACCTCTATAAATTTGCGCACACGCGCGCGACTTTCCTCTTATCTCTGAGTGTATTCAAGTGAAGAAATCACTGTTAGAAGCCCTATACAGGGCCGATCTTCAATGATGCACCTACAAAAAGCTTCCGTCTATATGCTGTAACGTTTCCAGATTATCACATACGATACTTTACCAGGTAACATGCTTCAGCAACTTGTATATGCTTAATGCCGGTCTGCCTACTCTTAGTCCAAGTTTTCCACTAAACAGAAATATTTTCTGGACTCCTGTTTATCTCACTATAATTGTAAAACGTTCAACAACATAAAGGTAAACGTGGGGTCTCCACACCGTGTTACACCAGGGCTACCGTGTTGATTAAGATTCATCAGACGGTCCCTTGTCTTACTGACGGGCCGACAATCTCGAATTTAGGCGTAGCCGTGGGTAAGGTGTTGGACCGTGAGTTAGTGTGACGGAACGGGATGCACGCGTCATGAGAGTAGAGAGATCGTCCCACAAAACCCGAGATACGGGGACTGCGAGGCAAAAATCACGCTTTTATAGTTGTTTCCAACCTTAGAAACCTTACCACTAGTCAGTATGGTTACCCTCAGCATCTCCAAACCGTTTGACAGAGTGTGGCGTATCTTGGCTTTCTAGACTCCCTTTGTTTTCTCCTACTTCTCTCTCTTCCCTAATGCACTGCTCCCTCTCTGCCAGTTCAAGTGTAATCAATGCTGATGGAGAAACCTCCCCATCCTATCCCATCAACGGTGGTGTTCCTCATGGCTCTGTCCTATCGACTTCTTGCTATCTTCTCTGAAAATTATCTCTCTCGTACTTCAAGCCTTATTCCAAAAGCCTTCCGTGACATTAATTCACTTGGCATCACTTCCCTTCAACCATCCTTCTCTGTACGCCGTGATGTTGCTATTCTCTCTCTGTTCTACAGGTATATTATACTGGCCACTGTTCTCGTGAGCTGTCTGTCTGTGTTCCCACCCGCTAGTTTTGGACCCGAAGCACGCGTCTAGCTGCTGCTTCCTGGAGTTTGTGTGTGGAGACCGGCCACTCGACTGACCACTATTATACCCCATTCTTCCCACGTACGGCTGCTCTGTGGCGTTCGCTTCCTCCTTTAGTCTTTCCCTCTTCCTATGATCGTTCTACATTTTTACAATCAGGTTTACAAAAACTTGCAAAACCCTGACTGATTTCTATATGTTTTTACCCTCATCCAGCCAAGTTTGTCTCCAATATCTCAGCTGATCTTACTTGACTGCCTCTTACTATAACTCTATACTACACGAATCAGCTTAACCCCTCTGTATTTATCCGACAGAGAAGATGGACACATATGAACATCCCTAAATTGGTAACTCCTACAGCTGACCCAGAGAGACGTTGACGCGTTCATACAATTCTTAACCTTCCTCAACCTCCGCCTTCACCATCCTGCTCCCACCCCATTTTCAGCGGTATCAAACACCTTTCCCTCTACCCTCTTTTGTCTTCGGCATATCTTGCCAGCTAATTCTGTAGCGCCCTTCATATGACTCTTTCCTCTTCCGACAAGGATACCTTGGAACACTGTCGACGCCGTCTTCTACCGCAGTTCCTATATGATTTCGGCGACGCCTCTACCCCTTGCAGGATCCACCTCTAATCTGCCTAATCAGCAGCACAATGATGGGGCTTCAGGATCTTTTCTCTTCTACTGTAGAACCTCGGAAACTTGGCTTGTCACCTTTCCTGTAGCTGTACCACAGAGACGCCTCTGACCTGATTTGACCTCAAGCCTATCCATTCCCTGCCACCAGTAATAAACAGCCAACAGCAGCAGCATCTAACTCGCTATCATGCGAATGTTCATCTCGAAGGAAAAAGACAGGAAAAAAGAGAGAGCTATGGAGTGTTATTAGCCACGACAGTACATCATACATCACAGATGCTACAATCCTCGAATCCTGGAAGAAGAAATCGCACTCACAGCAACATGTCTGGCCAATGTAATTATTAAATAAAGCAATAAAATGCTCCCAATGTGTTAGCTCACTTGGCCCTTCTCGAATCCCCAGGGGAACAGCGGCAATGAGCTTAGAGGCTGCCCTATACAACTAACACCTTACCTCACACCGGCCACAGAGGTAGCCGACTCCTTAGGTCAGCGATCACAACCAACCAACTTCGACTATGAGGACAGAAGCCGGTTTGGACCTTAACGGCAGCAGCAATGCCTTCTTGAATCCAGCCAATCAACGATCATGTACCCGTCTTCTCTTCTCTAGCCAATCAACGTTCACGTACCCACCACTTTCGTTTCTCCAGCCAATGATCTCCAGGCTTTTAAACTCCCATGAACTGCATTTGTGACCAGACATGGCCAACCTTAACATACCCAAGCGTCAATGAAGACAAGCAAGTCAGGCAGACACTGGTTCAAGCACGTAAGCGCTCTAACCAACGCTTGAAGTCTTCTGACATGACATTCTGACTCAAAGGGCCCTCAAGGGTTCCTGCTTCGTCAGCAGCATTCCGTCATGTAACACGACTTCTCTTACTTTTTTCCAGGGATCCTTAGTCAGGACTCAAGCGGCACGCTGACACTGCCCGTCCCGACCGGGCAGCTTAAATTACGGGACTTACGGCCCTTACGGCCTCCTGCAGCACATAATATAAACGGAAACCACCAAATAACTCAGAGCGGCAACACGTGTCACACCTCCCACCAGCAGAAACTCTACGAAGACTCCGCAGCCACACACATAGCTATACTAAGAGATGCCTGCCCTACTTGCTGTACCTATGCCAGCACAGCAGGACTCCTGCCAATACTTAGTTCACTCAACTCACCTTATCTTACCATAATCCAACACCATATGTAGCAGCTAATCACCTGTGTATTAACCTAATAAAGCATTGTGTTGTTACTCATGTTTCGGTACCCTTCTCTCAGTCCTTCACCAATCACAAGAGAACTTGGACACCTAAGAACTCCTCTAAACTGGTTATGTAAAGTCATTAGGCACATTTTCGTAATCCTGAAATATTTCCTTCATCTCAAGAAGACCTCACATTAACCCTCAGGTGACTTCGACTTAACCTCAGCTTACTTCCCTACCATCCATGTTAACTGACTTTCCTTCTCCCTCAGATAATTTACCCAGAATCAAGCTTCCCACACCCTTCAGGTGACCGTCCCTTAACCTTCCAACTTCTTAACTTCATACGATCTTCAGACTCTTGCGGCCCCTATAACCTTATGGGAGACCTCAACCTCTGGGTGACCTCTTCACCTCCAAGTGAACTTTTCAACCCAAGATTGCCTCCCAATTAGACAAGGTAATTGACGTAACCTTGAAGGTGACTTGATGCTCACCTTGGTGTGATATTCCCAGCACCTAAACATGTGCTCCTCTTGAATTTCAATCTGACATCGCTGACTTTATGGGACCTCCCCAGCACTTCATGGTGACCCATTTCCCCTTAACATTCAAGCCCTTCCCCACACAACAAAGGGGCAAAGTCTTACTCCCAGATCGACTCAGCCCTAACCTTGTCGTGTACGACGACCAAGTGGTGTACACTTCCAGGTCACAGTCTCTGGGTGACTTGAAATTAGCTTTAAGGCTCCCTCATCCCCAGGTTCACTTACAGGGGAAAGAGAAGCACACGTCCAAGTTAATAAGTTATCTTGTCATTTCATATCCACATCTGTCTCTTACATATGTTCATCTCTATCATATATATATATATATATATATATATATATATATATACGTATGTATGTATGTATGTATACCGAGCTGGAGCAGACGGTCCACCGACCACCCGTCTCGCCGTCCACGGGGACGGGGAGAGGAAGGGACGGCGACCGCCCAAGGTGGGGAGGCAGCCACTTCCGGCCTCAGGACCACCACCAGCGTTAGCTGGGTCTGGGAACGTACCAGGGGGGAGGTCAGTGGTGGCAGTCCCACGCTGAAGAGGGGGCCAGTGTTAGGGATGGCGTCTCCAGGGTGTTTAACAACCTTGGCCAGTTTGCCTACCACGGCAGAGGTCGTCAAGACCACGCTGCCGGGGCTGCTGTGGGATTCAACTCCGTGAATATACACAAAGGTCACACAGTACAGAGAACCGACGAATGACTTGCCTGTAATAAGCCTGTTGAAGGAAATGAACATCTTTACATACTGTACTTTCTACCCAATTCCTGTCAACCAAACGTCAGGCAATGGGAATCTAGTCTCTCGAATGAGTGTATTATATTTATATAACAGTAGTCAGCGGCAGCAGTGTATTCCACTTTTAAATGGACAGTTTGTAGAAAAAAAAAATCACAACTTCGGCGTCAAAACTTTTGCCTCCACACTTTAGCCCGCACCTGCTGGGTGAGGTGTGGGTGTTACCTAATTTCCTGAGCATCTTAAAAACTATGGTACATTCGTCGCCGGAGACTTTGCTCCTGTAACGAGGACAGGATGAGTTGCTTACATTTTTTCTCATATAGCCTGGCTCTTAGTCCTGGTCTTAACTCTGTAGACTTTTCCTGTATTCTCTCACTCTCAAGCCTATCGTCATCTTCTGATAAGGCGGAGGCCGAAACTGTTAAACATCCTTCGCGATGTGGTCTTAACAGGGAAAGCTACTATAGTTTCTGGAGTCTTGTAATGAGTTTTAGGCCATGAATTCAAACCAACCAGTTACTAAATGACTAGCGGCCACACACTGCTTAGATTTCAAATGCTGCAGTTGCTGATGATAACTCCAACGTCCTTCCGTTCTTGTACCTTTTGAAAACGATTTCCCAAACAACCTATGTTCGTTTTCTTATTTCTTTAATTTTCAACTCAGAAATGCATTACTTTACAACTGTCTACGGCACACTGCCGTTCTGGATACTTCTAAAATCATTCTGGGATATTCCATTTTTTTTGCATCGCCCGTAAAACTTGGAGACTGCAAGATAAGCCGAGCCTAGTGCTGGACGACTTACATCAATCATAAAAGGACCTGGGCCTTGTCGTACACCACGACTTAACTATCATGAATTCGTTTTTTTATTTCATTCAATATGGCTCCTGTGCTGGTTAAACTCCCTGTGTTTCACTGTCAGTAACATGCTCGTGACCCGTGGCACGGCATGTGGTGATGATTAAGAGGTCAACGTAAAGTGAAAGGCACGGCTTCTCGAGGTTAAGGGAGACGACCGGATCACATACATGTTAGGTGAAGGTTGTCTGAAGTTAAAGGAAAAGTCATCTTGAGGTTAACGACTCTTGTCTTCATGTCGCTGGCCCACTTGCTTCGTAATGTTAGTCTACACATCTCGTTACCTTTCCTGTCCTTCTGGTGTCTTTTCTATGATGATATGAAGACACTCCCCGTGCCACCTCTGGTGGTCCTCAAGCTAGTCAATAAAACGGTAGGTTCCTCCTCTCGTTACGCTTTTGTCTGTTACATGTAATCGCGACACTTGCCAGATGCTTCTGGTATTATTGTATAGGGGTTAGGTACCTAGTGACTGCACTAGGATCCCGATTCCTCTATCAAGGAATACAGTATTAAGACTGAAACTGAAACTGTTACCTTTTGCTTTCACCGTTGACACACCCTCTGACTCTACTGTTCTCCCGTTCTCTGGTCAGTTTTCCTTAATTTCTCTTATAATTCCTGTTATATTTCCTCACTGAGATTTAACTATTAGCTCCTGGCTTCCGCTGTCGTATCTTATTTTAATTATTATGCTTCTGTATGTAATCAGACAGCATCCAGCCATCCAGACCTATACATATTACTTCACTGATCGTGCTGAACCGTAAGAACAAAAATGATGTTCTGCTGAGGATTATTATACAGCATTACAGTGCCCTGGTGGGTCCGGGGTGGGAGTCGACCAGCAGACCCACTCCCCTGCTTCGGGGACGCTCTTCACACCAGCCCCGGGCTCTTACCTCACCTCCCTGATAATGATTCCAGAAGAGAGACACAAGTCAAAGGTAACAGCGTGAGGAACATAACTCTGATGATACCTTCTGAACCGATGGTGGTGTGTGGTAGCCTAGGCCCGGGCTTGTGCCTGGCGGGAACCATCCCGACACCAGTGGGGCTATTCTCCAACTCCAGGTGTGTGGTGAGCCTGGTACACCAGCCTCAAGTGTGTGGTGAGCCTGGAACACCAGCCCTAGGTGTGTGGCCAGGCTGGTACACCAGCCCCAGGTGTGTGGTGAGGATGGTATACTAACCCTAAGAGTATAGTGAGCCTGGTACACCAGCCTCTCGTATGTTTTGTGTGATGTGCAGGTTAAGTGTGTTTTTGGCGTGTGTATGTGCTGGTACAAGGTGTAAGTAGGTATGTGTTGTACTGGTGTGTGGTGTGTGCACGTCTGTAGTGTGTATAAGCATGTGATGTATACAGGAGTGTGGAGTGTGCAGGTGTATGATGTGCAGGTATGTCGTGTTTGTAAATGTGTGCACCACTGCTGCTTGGCGTGTAGAGGTGCGGTGTGTGAAGATGTGTGGGGAGTGCGGGTGTGTGGCGTCAGCGCGCGTGCTGGTATTTAACAATGGTGTTCGGCTGGGGAAGGGAGGTGTGTGTGACGGGGGGGAACCCTGGCAAGGGTCCTCTCAAAGTAAAAACTGGAAGTTGGCGGCGAGTTAAAAACTATGCAAGATGTTGGCCGGACGACGCCTGACATTTGCCTTCCTGATCCATCTGCCCGGGGGAGGGGAGCGGAGGGAGAAGCGTGCACGAGCTGTTATGTTGGGGAGAGGGCAGTGTGAGGCGGGGTGGTCTGGAAGTGTCATAGTGTGCAGCCGGGGGAGGTGGCTGAGTGAGCAGGAGGGGGAAGTGTAAGGGCTGGGGGTGTTGGCAAGGACAGGGCGTGGCAGACGAGAGGTGTTGTAGCAGGGTAATCTCGGGAGGGGCGTGGGTGTGGAGGGCAAACAGGAGATGTCGGGGTGAGGAGGTATGGGTAAACGAGAGATGTCGAGGTGAGGAGGTATGGGCAAACGGGAGATGTCGGGGTGAGGAGGTATGGGCAAGTGGGAGAAGGGGTGAAAAGGTATGTGGAAGTAGGACGTGTTAGGGGGCAAGTGGCACGTGTTGGGGAGGAAAAGTATGGGCAAGTGAAAAGTGTTTGATGAAGAGGTCTGGGGGTACATGGAGACGTCAGATAACAGAAGACCTGATGGTCTGTAAAGAGTTTCTCTGCTGGAGGACAGTGACAGCATCCTACATTCCTAATCTACATAGGAGACAGGATAGTAGAGCAAGAAGCTCCTCCCTACTCATCACATTCTTTGGCAGATGACCCATCAAGGAAACGGCTATGAAGAGAAACAATGTACAACAGAAATAGTATACCATCAAGGAAATTCTATAGGAAACGATAAACAGCAAACTAATTCTGGTCTAATTCCAGCCCCTGATTACGCTGGGAGGGAAGTGTCATACCCGTTAATCAGTGAAGCAAAAAGCTGAAGTACGAACAAATAATCGTGTTATTGTTGAACATATTTATACACATTATCAAAACGACTTAAATATTTGTCTTGTAGCGTGTTACTCGAACACTTTTTTTTTTTGTGACAATACATGATGGTACTTCATTCCAATCTCCAGCAACTCTGCGTCAGAAGCTTTTCTCCACGTTTGTATCTCTTTTTCTTTAACTTCAACTTGTTCACATGGTTACTGATTATATTTCTATCTA
Organism: Panulirus argus; assembly: GCA_038088735.1. Lineage (NCBI taxonomy): Eukaryota > Metazoa > Arthropoda > Malacostraca > Decapoda > Palinuridae > Panulirus > Panulirus argus. The sequence continues at coordinate 22,592 of JAYMFT010243301.1, forward strand.
GAGATGAGATAATGTCCTAACTTATCATAATCGAAACTATTTAGTATCCTAAAACAGTCTATTAAATAATGAAGTCTTTATCTTTTTAAAGGAAAAAAAAATAGCGGGTAGTTTCTTCGTAAGGTTTATTTACGAGCTGTGAAATTTATTGTTACTCTTTTTCTTCATTCTAGTATTCCATCGTCTCTTGATAGTTTGGTTACCACAACTGAAGACAGCGGGGATGTTGGAAATGTGTGGGATATGATGTACGGGGAAGGGGAAGGTGTAAGGGAGAGAGAGAGAGGACTGTGGCAAGGGTCGGGGGTACACCATTAGTTTTCAAGGGGAGCAGCAACAGTCGACGCCCACCTGCTAGCCCGCCGCTCTACGCTAGGTTTACACACCTCCCAAACTTACTCTTTTAAGTCACAACACTCGCTCGAAGTAAGTAAAGAAGAAAAAATACGTGCAAACGTTCTTCCCTTTTTTATTTCTGTACAACTGGTGTCGTTCTACACAAATTTAGGTAACAAAAGAAGGGAGACATGTAATCTTTCCATTGATTGAATGAATTAAGCTGGCTGGAGAGGCCGCTTCGTGACAACATAAACTCAGATTGACGTAACTCAGCCAATTTATACATTACCTTTTGCTCCGGTTACACAGCCGGAGAATAATGATATCATCTACAAAACTAATGATGGCTTCCTTTTTTCAGCGTGGGCAAGAAGCCTTGCAGTGGCCTTGCTGGGGGAGACAGTACAAGGGCGTCCCGCTCCCCAGCAAGGCCACACGTTGGAATACCAACACGCCGCCGCCGCCACCACCACGCTATTACGTAAACAAAAAATCACAGAAATGGTTGAGAAAGTTGACGACTTTCCACTAGCGAAGTGTGGCCAGGGGCAGGGTCCTGGCTACAGGAAGGTCTTGAAGCTGGTATATTTAGAGACTTGTCTCCTTGACCCGGGAACCCCTAATTCTACTCTCATGATTCCATGACTCGACTTACATGACTGATAGATCACTACACCTGACCATTACAGACGGTAAAGTGCAAGAAACTGGTTCTATCAGGGAACGATCAACGTTCACACGGTCAGCAGCGACCGTTGTTTGCGGTTGGCAGGGAGTTGTAAGGTCAGTAAGCCTGGACGAGACCAATATCTCTCCACCCCTTAACACTGTAAAACTTGTTTCACGGAGAAAACAATTGGTAATGGAAAAACAAGCCAGTTACTCACGCGACCAACTCACGGAAAGTGTAACATGCTGTGCATTTGTCTTTGAGTTGGTGAAAACGCAATTCAAAATGCAGAGAGTAAGGACTGGAGCCCATTACCTTAGCCTGTATGATCATTTGTGTTTATAACAAGTAAACTGATGTCCTACTGTCCCTAGAGCAGAAACCGCCTTACCAACATTACAGTAAATAAAACGGACGGTAAAGTTATGGGCCAACGAACTAAATTCCCGAAATGAAAATGGTTTAAATCCAGCTGAAGCCAAAATGCACTGAAATGATAAACTCACAGCCTAACTGAATCTTGACGTACTATACAAAGTGTCTTGTTATTTCAAATATTGTGATAATTCATCAAAGAAATTACCACAGTCAATCAGTTATGTTACAGATAGTGTAAACTTACGACACTGTACTCACATTTACACTGACGGCAGGCACTGTGCTCGCGTCTACACAGACGGAAAACACTATACTTCTGTGTACAGACCCACACGACACAGGCCTTAATTACCAGAGGACCAGGTTCTCTATACATCTTGCTCAGGGTCTCAACATCTATTTTTTGTGAGATGCCTTCCCCCTCTCTACACCCAGGGGCACACCAACAACTTACCTTCCCAGGCCAGAAAGACAGACACTCAGGGACGGATCAGCAATCTAGGTTCTCAGGCGTGTTAGAGAGAGAGAGAGAGAGAGAGAGAGAGAGAGAGAGAGAGAGAGAGAGAGAGAGAGAGCGCAAAAACTTTGTTAACTTCCCGACCTTCGACCCGTCTCGCAGGATATCATCCCATTAATTTCTTTTCTTCTTAGATAAGAAGTGGCTCACGTCACATGCATTCAGTTAGATTCTTCCTGATACATACTGACAAACATACATATATTTTTTTTTTTTTTTATACATATTCGCTGTTTCCCGCTTTAGC
>JAYMFT010243302.1:0-11016 GCA_038088735.1 Panulirus argus
CCGCTGTAGTCGTCCTTGACGGCGTAGGCGAACTCGAAGGGCATGCCGGGCTCCTTGTAGGATGGGGGAGGGTGGCCGTAGGGGACGCTCTCTGGGCGGGGGGCGGCGCAGGCCACAGCCATCAGGGCGGCCATCACGAAGATCTGGAGCACAGGAGAGGCGGATGAAAGGCTTATTTACAATGGTGCTCAGGAAATATAGTGGAGTCAAGAATAATGGAGCAAAGGACACTATTTTTTTTTAGAATACATGGAGTATGGTGTGCAGGGCTTGGGTTACATGTAGGGAAGTCCAAGACACTAAAGTGTAAGAAAGAGAGTACATGAGCAGTGGTAAGTAGGATAACTGTAATTGAAGTACACACGGAACGAAAACATAGATAGATAAGTAAGTACTCAGGGTCAAAGAGCACAGTGGGGCAGAGTACACAGACTTGAGACTCCTTGGGAGAGAATCCAGAGGTGCTGAGGGCAAGTGGAGGGAAGTTCTCAGAGATGAGAGTGCAGTATGGGGAAACTTTAAGAGCTTGAGACTGCACACCTTTGCGGACACCATGTTGCTTGTTGTCGAGCTGGCTCAGCTGTGATGACGGGTCTGTGGATCCGCCTCATTTTATACTCCCGACCTAGCCATAGTGACGTCACCGTTGGATAAGATATCACTTGAAGCAGAAAAAAAAAACATGGAGAGAAACCGTAGTATATGTGTAGGAGTTTCCGTTTTTGGGACGGTATTTGTACTTATATGTGTCATGTTTTACGCAAAGTCCAGGTACTTGTTAACTCCTTCAGCATGAAGGTGCGACCCTTGGCTTTGATGGCGTGGCGTTTGACATGACCTAGACCTATTCTCTCGACCTTAAACAGAACGTTACAGAGAGCCTCATGCAGAACAAAGAGAGAGGAAGAGAGTGCACGTATGTTATCAGTTTGTGCTGTACAGAGAGGGATTTTTACTCTCATGGGATCCATTTCCTGATTGTGTGTGAAGGTTTGTGTAACTAACTTATTTGTACACTTTGAGGAGGTAGTTTTGCACCTGTGGGGCCCCATCTCTTTTGTGTGTGTGTGTGTTTAATTACCTATTTACAAAAATGGGAGGGAGTTCTACACTCGTAGGGTCCCATCTTTTGAACTCGCTATTGTCATACAACTCTTTTAAACTCTCTCCTGTCAGCATGTATGATTTTATCTCTCAGTTTTATCCATCGTTACTATTATGCCATAAAAGTGCTTCTTATCATCTTTGAAAACAAGTTTCTTGCTTAATTTCATTTTAAGGCCTCTGGTTGTTTTATCTTTGCATCTTCCAAAGAACTGTTCACTGTTGACATCATCAAACTGGTCAAAAAACTTAAAGGTTGTTATCGAGTCATCCTTAATTTTTCGGCCTTCCTTGTGGAGAAATATGTGGCATCTGGCCTCTCACTTTAACTTGGCTATTTCGATTTTGTTATTATTATTTTTGCCTTCCTCTGGACCTTCTCTATAAATTCTTCGTGCTTCTTCAGTTGGAGTGACCCGGCCTGCTAAGCATATTGTAGATTTTTTTTTTATATATGCTGGGGACGGTTTGTTGAATACCTCTTTGTCCATGTAGTAGTACCTGAGGATCATTTTGATAATTACCAGCAGACAGTTTGTCTCTTCTACAACTCAACTGACGTGTAGCTCTGGCGACATGTTAAGCAGAGGGTCCTTTCCGAAATCTCTTTAATTCCCTCGACCCCTTGCTATCATCTGCAAACACACTCAGATATAAGTCCAATTCTGCTCCGAGGTCATTTACATAGGCCTGGAAAAGCATTGGTTTTATGATCAAGACGCTTGTGGCACACCGCTGGTTGACTCCAGTCCGCTTCGAGAAAGCTCCTCCGATGGGATCATTTGTTCCATTCGACCATCGTAATTTTCTGTCCATGAAAGGACTCAGTAGCTTATTGCTGCCTGATGGTCCACCTTGCTTACCAACCCCCCTACGAGGAAGAGGGTCAGATGCTCTATGACAGTAAGGGGGTGGGGGGAAGACACACAATGCACCCGTACTTTTCTTTTGTCCAAAAAGGAGGTCATTGTCTCACTCTCTTCACACATGTCAGGCTTTTTTGTTCATGACCTCAATTCCCGGAAACCCCTGTCGTCTGTCGCTCGGGTAATTTCTCCTTTTCGAGTACCTGTCTGTGAGCTTTTGGGTCGGGCCCATATGTCGTCAGGTTATCCCTTACTCCTCTCTCTTCTATGGCGGTGTTGTGATGATGGTGTGTGTGTGTGTGTGAGGCTGCCTGAGTTGGGTACGTGGGCCAGTGTGACGTCTAGTACGTACAATACATAGTCTGTTGCTCTGAGTGTCTCGCTGGGTATAGGAACCTGTTGTACCCGTATCTGGCTTATCATTAGCGGTGTTGCCGTGGGAATGCCTCACGGGTTGCTGATGGTGTTACCATTTTGCAAATGTTCAAAAATTATCGTTTTTTTTTCACTATACTTTCCAGTTTTATTCATGTGTTGTTGTTTTCTGTTGTTTAAGACTGACAAAACTTTGTTTATCCGTTTAGCCATACGTTAGTCATTAGGGGACGTTTTCACTGTAACAGACATGGCATAGGTAGAATGATGTTCTATTCGAAGGAGTGTCAGGTGAAAAGATAGAATAGTGAATTTATTAGAAGAGAAAAGAATTATTCATTTTAACTTCCTAGGTGTTTGCAGGACCGACTTTCGAAAGTGGAAAGGTTATGGCGAGAAGGAAAGACGGAAGAAGTAAAGGGAATTCCACGATTTCGCTTTAGAAAGAAAGGAGGTATTGTAACGGTCATTCCTCGTGTGATTGGCCTCTTCACAGAAACTGTGGGAAGCAGAGTCCACGAGAATTTAATTCCATTGGGTGAACAACGTCTATGATCCGGGTATTGAGTGGCATATGTATAGGTACGGACGTCGTCTCTTGTAAGCAATCGTGTTTTGATTATACATGTGAATGTAGCGGGGAAAGAGTGTACGTTTGTCTGTTTGTCTGTATGTGCGTATCTCACGTGTAGTCGGACGAATAGAAGAGTAAAGACATCGGTCGTCGTCTCGCCTCGCCTGATATCAGATGTTCTGTCGATACCTTAACCTTTAATCCTAACACTTTGCCAGAATTCTTCGTCTGTTGTTATGAAACTCGATCCAGTGAGTGCGAAGGGACGACCCTTGGCCACATCAAAATTGCGGAACTTCAGTTTTTTCTACATCTTTTCTAATGGAAGCTGAGACACCATTAGCATTGAATACCTTATCTTAAGACCGTCTTATTGACGCTGTGCCAGTTACCCATTTATCGACTATTCCTAAGAGGAGGAGGAATAGCTATATTGGCTTAGGGGCTGATTACCAAGCCCATGATTCGAACTCGAGTGGGCACCGAGTGTGACATATGGTCAGCGGGGCTTACCGCTATACCACGGAAACCCAAAATGTTTATACAGTATTATTTTTTTTCTCCTGTTGATGCTACTTGACATGTCATTACATTGATTAAGGGAGATTGATAAGTGTTTGTTATGTATTCGTTTGTCTTTATTTACAGAAATAAATTACTACCATTCTAAGCCCATGCTATGGCCACTGTCGCACCTTGGCTGTGGCCAGACATTACAGTGGGACACTGGAAGTTATTGTAGGGAGTACAGGATCATCCGTTCCACTTTAGGACAGTACCACGTTGTCCTGTCGCAGTGGGGGATAAGTTGGGATACGTCAAGTCATCTAGAGATTGGGTTTTACTAGCTGGGATATGTTAGGTTAGCAAGGCAAGATATATGGAGGTAGGTTATTGGGAGGTCGGGTTTAAGAGTAAATATTTCAAGTCAGGAACCAACTGGGATATGTCCAGGCAGCAGGAAAAGATGTGGGCAGATCAAGAGGCGACCCCCACAGCTGGCACTGCCATAGGGCGAAGGTGGCGAGAACATTACATTAGGGCGATGCCAGTCCTATTACCATGATGGGATTCAGGCCTTGACCGGGGGTGTTTAGGGTCCGTAGGCTGGGGGTGCGGGGGCGGGGTAGGAGGCCTCTCCTTCGTAGGCCACCTCAGCGACGTAGCCGCTGGTGTGGTCGGCGTTGAAGGTGACGGTCTGGGTGCGGCCGTCGGGCAGGAGCACCCTGTAGGAGCCTGAGGTCAGTGATCCATCGCTCTTCTCGTCGTGGGCGAAGTCGTTGCCGCTGTAGTCGTCCTTGACGGCGTAGGCGAATTCGTAGGGCATGCCGGGCTCCTTGTAGGATGGGGGAGGGTGGCCGTAAGGAACGCTTTCTGGTTGGGGAGCGGCGCAGGCCACAGCCACCAGAGCGGCCATCACGAAGATCTGGAGCACAGGAGAGGCAGGTCATTGACCTCTTCATAATGGGGCCTCATAAAGTACAATCAGGTTTAGTATAATGGAGAGAAGTCAGCAGCTCTTAGAATACATGAAGGAGGGTGTAAGCGGCGATGAGAGTACATGGAAAGTTGGAAACTTGGGCTGATTGTAAGTGCAAGTAAGTAGACAGGAGACAAGAATATGTGTACATAAGCTCACAGTGATTGATTATACATGGGAGGATGGACTTGAGTGATGAGAAGTACGTAAATGAAGATATATGCCGATATTTACACAAGTATCAAGAGTACATGCTAGAGACCACACAGACTTGGGGGTACCTGAGAGAGAATCCAGGGAGGCCGACGATTGAATAGAGGGAGCTTCTCAAAGCTGAAAGTAAGATCAAGAGTATTCCAAGGGATAAGGACACAGGAGCTGACTCCTGGGACCACTTAGAGAGGAGTGACTACTGAAAGTGAGAGTGCGTGGAGGGGACCAGAGCTAAGAGTACATTATGGGGAACCTTAGAACTGAGACTGCACACCTTTGCGGACACCATGTTGCTTGTTGTCGAGTTGGCTCAACTGTGATGACGGTCTGAGGATCCACCGCTTTTTATACTCTCGACCCAGCCTTAGTGACGTCATCACTGGACAACAGGACATCACTTAACAGGATTAGAAAAAAGAAGAACATGGAAAGAAACCACAGTATGTTTAGTGGTTCCTGCTTCTGGGCGGTGATTGCACATATGTGTTCATTTTACACAAGGTCGAAGTAATTATCAATTAACCCCATTAGCACGACGTTACGACCCTTGGCTATGATGGTGTGTCTTTTGACATGACCCTGAACCTATTTTCTATCCGATACAGAACAATATACAGATCTTTATACAAAACAGTACCCATAGTTGTACACACTACGTACTGTTTTCACATAAAGCTATGTGTGTGTAATCACCTGTACGGGAAGGGAGTTTTACATTTGTGGGGTCCCATAAGTAAATGTGTCTACCTGTTTGTAATAATTAGTTTGTCCGGTACGAAGTGGTATTTCTAGACTTGTGGAGCTTACCTTCTGAACTTTCTCTTCTCTCATAAAACTTTTCAAACGGTCAGCATTCAAAATTCTCATCGTTGACTTTAATCCATTCATCCACCAGTCTTATGAAATGAACGTTTACCGTTGCACCTTTTGCAACAGGGTTCCTCCATAACATGATGTTGTAGACTCCGGGTGTTCTGTTATTGCATCTTTCGAAGAACTGTCCACTCGTGACATTAAACTGGGTTTTGTCCCCAGCGAGAGAGGAGGTTGGCCAACTCTCTCCTAACTCATAAGAGGGTCAGGTCATCCTCGTCCTGACCCATCCATTCATGTTATCTTCCTGAGAGGCGCTCCTTCTCTAGTCCAAAGGTGTCCCATTCTCTCCGAGGCCTGACTGAGGGCATTGCCGAAGACTGCCTGAGTTGGCTACAGGGGCCAGTGTGACGTCCATCATCTCCAGCACACAGACTGTTGCCCTAAGTCTCTGGCTGGTTGTAGGAACCTATTGTACCTTTACTTGGCTGAGTTTTTTTGTGGTGTTACCGTGGTTATCTCACCCAGGTTGCTGCTGGTGTCAACATCTTGCAGATATTCCAGACATATCGCTGGTATGTTTAACTTTCCAGTGTGTTATTTTGTTTTCTGTTGTCGGATATTAGTTGAGACCGACGAACTATGTTTATCCAGTGTAGATGCTTTATCATAGCCTTACGGTAGTCACCAGGGCACTTTTTATTGCAACCGACTTTGCATGGGCAGAATTATGCATTAGTCTAAGCCATGTTAATTGAAATTGTCGAAATGATATGTTCACCGAAAAGTAGAGAAATATGCAATAAGGTTCTTGGACATTGTACACCAAACTTTTGAAAGTGGAAAGGTTATAGGAAGAGGGAAAGAAAGACGAAATAAGTAAAGAGAATTCCACGTCTTCGCATTACAGGGAAAGAAGGTATTATAAGGAACAGTCCTGGTGTGGCTGGCCTCCACATAGAAACTATGGGAAACATAGAATAATGGAGGAAATATATAATACCCTTAGAACAGAGAAAACGAAGCAACATCACTACAGACGGAGAGGAATAGTTGAAGACAGGTGATAGCAGCCGAGTTAGTGAGGCGTAAATGATTTTGATTACACTGTGGGTGAAAGAGAATTGGAAAAAGATTTTACGTTCTTTGCACAGCAGGTGATAAGAGCACTGCCATTGGCATTCCGTGAGGACAGTGAGTTTTAGGAATGAAAAATCCTACACAGAACTCATAACACACTAGGAACACAGTAGTGGAAGCTAGGTCTTTATGTAGCTTTAAGCGAAGGTTGGATGTGTTTATGGGTTCAGGCGGTTGATTGTAGGGTGGACAGACTCAGGACCTGCGTAGCATAGGCCAATAGGCCTCTTGCAGTGAGGCTTTACACAAGAAATCTTCTGGCCTGGAAATATCCACTCCACTATACCTCAGGGATTTGAGTAGCTCGACAGTTCTTGCTTTCCCCATCGGGATATCGATGGTTGCAAGTTGTTGGAAGGGAGGCTCATAGCCGAGAATATAATGTGGTGTTCATTATACCCAGGAAGTGTATTTCCAAAACATTTTTATTGGCTATTACGCAGCTAAGCTAGGTCTTTCGTGTGGAAGAGAAAGTGTGTGCGCGTGTCTGTCTGTCTCTGTTTATGTAAGTATCTTATGCATAATTGGACAGTTGCGGTAAAGACTTTGGTCTTCGTCAAGCCACGCCTGGTGTCAGATGTAAGGCGTCCGTCTGCACGTTAACCTTAAATCCCAACCCTCGGCCAGAAGTCTTTGATATAGTAACGAAACTTGACTTCTTGTGCGCGATAGTACTACCCTAAACCTATATCTATACCAATTCGACCCATACGCATGTGGGTGGAGCCTGTATGCTACGTCATTGGCCCTAAACAAAGAAAACGTGCTAGTAAAGGGCTAACTAATCAACTGAGGTTTCAGGGCCACGTGACGTCACAAGTCGGCCTGCGCGGCCGGGTCCGTTGTGTGAAGTAGAGTGGGTAGACTTGGTATATATATATATGTATATATATATATATATATAGATATAGGTATAGATATAGATTGATAGATAGATAGATCGATAGATAGATAGATTGATAGATAGGCTTATACACTACCCTTGACCATATTAGAATTGTAAGTCCTATTGATTATAACATTACGTCTACTGGTTATGCTACTGGACTTCTCATCATACTGACCAGAGGAGATGTGTGAAAGTTGTATTCTGTATTCGTTTGCCTTTATTTACAAAAATAAGTTACAACCATTCCAAACCCGTGTGGTGGCCACCATAACTCTTTGATCATGGCTAGGCGTTACTGTAGGACACTGGAAGTTATTGCAAGGAGGACATGATACAACCTTTGCAATCCAGGACCCTACCACGTTGTCCTGTCGCAGTGGGGGATAAGTTAGGATATGTTAGGTCATCTGGTGGTTGGTGTGTACCAACGGGAATATGTTAGGTTAGCAGGAAGGTCGGGTCGAGGCTGAGATATATGAAGTTGGGAACAGACTGGGATGTGTCCAGGTGACAGTGGGAGTCTAGTATACCCGTGAAGGGCAGATCGAGAGGTGACCCTACAGGTGGTACTACCACAGGTTCAAGATGTCGAGGACATGACAGTCGGGCGATGCCAATCCTATTGCCATGTTAGACCTCAGGCCTTGAACGGGGGTGCTTAGGGTCCGTAGGCTGGGGGTGCGGGGGCGGGGTAGGAAGCCTCTCCTTCGTAGGCCACCTCAGCGACGTAGCCGTTGGTGTGGTCTGCGTTGAAGGTAACGATCTGGGTGCGGCCGTCGGGCAGGAGCACCCTGTAGGAGCCTGAGGTCACCGTGCCGTCGCTCTTCTCGTCGTGGGCGAAGTCGTTGCCGCTGTAGTCGTCCTTGACGGCGTAGGCGAACTCGAAGGGCATGCCGGGCTCCTTGTAGGATGGGGGAGGGTGGCCGTAGGGGACGCTCTCTGGTTGGGGAGCGGCGCAGGCCACAGCCACCAGGGCGGCCATCACGAAGACCTGGAGCACAGGAGAGGCAGGTCAGTGGCCTCTTCATAATGGGGCCTCATAGAGTACAGTCAGGTCGAGAGTAATAAAATGAAGGTAACAGTTCTTAGGGTACATGAAGGAGAGTGTGCAGGGCTTAGAGCACATGGAGGGAAACCCAAGACGCCATAATTAAATGGAAAAGCGTTGATGGCGATGAGAATACATGAACAGCTGCAACTTGAGCTAAGTGTGAGTGAAGTGCATAGATTACGTAAGTATATCTAGATATGTACACAAGGATCAAGAGTACAGGGGAGAGAGTACGCAGATTTGAGGCTGCATGAGAGAGAATTGATAAAAGCTGACGGTAAATGAGAGGAAACTACTCAGAGCTGAAGGTAAAATAAGGGCATTCCAATATGGGAACACAGGGGATGACTCCTGGGACCACTTAGAGAGGAGTGACTACTGGAAGTGAGAGTACGTGGAGGGGATCAGAGCTGAGATTACATAATGAGAAACCTTAAGAGCTGAGAACTGCACACCTTTGCGGACACCATGTTGATTGTCGTCGAGTCGGCTCAACTGTGATGACGGTGTGAGGATCCGCCGCTCTTTATACTCCCGACCCAGCCTTAGTGACGTCACCACCGGGTAAAATGACGTCACTTAAGATACAGAAAAAGGGACATGGAGAGAAACCACAGTATGTTTAGTGGTTCCTGTTTCTGGGCGGTAATCGTGCATATGTGTCCATTTTACAGGAGGTCGAAGTTCTTATCAATTAACCCCCTTCAGCACGACGGTACGACCCCTGGCTATGATGGTGTGACCTTTGACATGACCCTGACCTATTCTCTGTCTCATACAGAACTGACATGAGCCAGATCTATTCTGTGTCTCATACAGAAATGACATGACCCTGACTTGTTCTCTGTCTCATACAGAACAGTATACGCAGCCTCATACAAAATAGTACCCGTAGTCTTACACACTACATACTGCATACACACAGAACAGTGTGTGTGTGTGTGTGTGTGTGTTTGTGAGAGAGAGAGAGAATGTATATCTGTTACACAGATTTTTAAACCCAGCATTCACAGTTTCATTCACTTAATTCCATTCATCTACCACTCTTATACAATAAAAGTACACTTTTTTTTAAGCATGTTGCTTGCTTATGTTCTTGTTATAACCTCTAGTTGTTCTGTTCACTGGCGACATCATACTAAAGATTTAAAGATTTAAAGGTTATCAAATCGCTCCTTACTTCTTTCTGTTCCATGGTGGACACCTCAACTCTGTGGCCTCTAGTCTGTCACTGTAACTTGGCTAGGCTAACATAAGTCTGGTGTCATCTTTGTTGCCCTTCCGTATACCTTTTGTGCTGGTCCTCTGTGCTTCCTTAATTCCGGAGGCCAAACTTGAGAAGAATATTCTTGTTTTGACCTGAATATTTTCTGATCTGTGTACTTAAATGTTACTTTGATAGTTGCCAGCAAATTCCCTCCCTTACGATTTCCCTAAGGTGGGATATATATATATATATATATATATATATATATATATATATATCTCTATGTGTGTGTGTGTGTGTGTGTGTGTGTGTGTGAGTGTGTATTTATAATCTTGTTGTTATGAAGTACTCACGTGACGTGTAAACCTAATATAATTTGAATGCGACATCAGCGTATATTCTTCACGGCCATTGAGTTTTTCTTTTTTTTTTCAATATTTTTAGGTAATAGATTCTGACCAGTTTAGTGCATAGGGAGCCACGTTTGTCCCAGAGCAGAGTTGCCGAGCCTGCACTTGGTCGTCGTGCCCGGTGATATATACAACATTAAAGGACATACAGTAACTCCTATGGTGCTCCTCCTATTAGACTAGAGAGACCCTTATTCTTTCATAGTATGGGTTAAGTACAGTTAACCTATTTCAAGGTAAACAGAAGTATTAGGTTTAACTTTGCTGTTATAGTCAGCCACTACACTATGATGGAGATGCAATGACATATCAGAAGTGTAGCTAAATGTAGCAGCGTGGAAGAAGGTACAAAGAATTTTCAGACCGCTGCAGTGTTGCTGCCGTATTTCCGTTGCAATAGATAAACTTTGAGAAGGAAAAATATAAACACAATTTTCATCTCTTTAACAACTTTAAATGAAATATATTTATCACACGCAGAGGTATAGCTATATTCCTCAGTCTAGCTCTGTGTAAAGCCACTGTTACAGCCTTGCGAAACGAACATTCTTCTCCTGCAAAATAATAGAAATATTCAGTTCAGGTCAGTGCTTGAAATACATCATTGAGATCATTTGCAGGTATTAAAATATTGGTATTGAAAAGCGGACAGTCCATGAATATCAAATCCGTCGGTAGGTATATCATTTACTGGTAATTTTTTTCCCTTTAAGATAAACCCAGGATTATGAATATTCATAATGGCTGGATGTTGGCCCGGCCAGCCAGCAGTAGAGATATGCAAAGGTGGATCTGTGGCACATTTATTGTCGTATTTTGTCAACGAAAGCTATTCTCTCTCTCTCTCTCTCTCTCTCTCTCTCTCTCTCTCTCTCTCTCTCTCTCTCTCTCTCT